>APFE030267451.1:38610-60654 GCA_000404065.3 Pinus taeda | reverse complement strand
AAATTGCTATCATAAATTGTCAACCCGGGGCTCGTAAGCTGATGAAGTGAAGTGTACAATATATACTTAAGCAGCCTTTCCTAGTTCTTTTTGTCGTTTTTAGTTTATGTTTGGCTTATCTTCCTAATGTGATGTGATGAAGTTATAAACAAGTGAGTGAATGTGTTTGTATGTGGTCATTTCTAAAATGCTTCTTCGATTAAAAGAGAAAACTTGAACAATAACTTGAAATGGAATTAAAGCTTTCAATGAAAGTAAAGCATCAAACAAAAATACCAATGGCACTAGTCCAATACCTTTACTGCTGATAAGAATGAAAATGACATCTATATTAACTAATCTGAAAGCAAGAACACTACTCTAACTTTTCTATTGAATCTAAAGCAATGCAAAAATTAAGTGACAAATCACACTACTTAATTCTCTCTTAACATTCTGCCTTTAGCTAAATTGATCATGTGAAAAGAGTTAGGAGTGAATTAGCAATATGAATCTAAAACTAAATAAACCAAGCTGTAATTAGATGATGTTTTGGTCCCATAAAAGTTAGTGAATTATGATAAACAGAACCATTAAGAGATTAGAAACTTGACAAAACTTGATAATGTAAACTAAGTAAGGAATTAACTAAGCAAGGAAACTAATAAAAATCAAAACGAAAGTCAGCAGTTTAGATAAGACAACTTCAGATGCCACTAGTGTTAAAAAGAAGTAAAAGCACACTGTCCCGGGCTCCTAATCAAAGCTGTAAAAACACACTGATCAGTCATGAAAAGTACAGAAATGTAAAGTAGCATAATTCAAAACTGTACATTAATATACATGATCAATTAAAGAAAAAGAAATGTAGGAAAGTAAATTCAAAGGCTACTGTACAATGGTTGTAGCAGACAGGGGCCCTCCATCCACTTCAACCAATTAAAAGATCAGCTACGCAGATAGAAACAGAACTGTCTTCTTTGAATTAAATCAACTCATAATAAACACAGTGGAGAGCGTAAACGCTTTATAAAAGAGTCTTTAAACAAAGTTTACAGCAGCAAAGATTAACTTCCAAAAAAGCTAACTAATCAGCGTATAGAAACGCTTTATTTATAGCAAGAACATCAACTGTTCTCTGCGTAAACTAGGCTAACTATCAGCTAGGAAAAAGACACGTTCAGCAGCACCGTGCATGGATCTAGGGAACGGTCATCATGGTTTAATAAATCCGCTGTTGGATTCTTGTCCCCTACAGTCTTCGTGGCTAAAGAAGAGGCCAGCTGTGACTTACATGCTCCAACTGAACACGTAGAGCCATGCCACCGTTTGCAACCTTGCCGTTTGACCAGAGCTAACTCCACGTTGACCAGGGGTGTAGACAACCAGTTTGGCTGAGCTGATAGCACACGCACCATGTACACGGTCATACAAACTTGTCGATGTGGCTCTTTTCTCTGGAGGACACCTGGATCATAGCAAACAAGAAACTGGCTGCGGAATCTGGGATCGGCTGCGGAAATCCTGTATTAGCTGCGGAATTGCAGCACTTGAACCAAAAATCTAAACCAACAGTTAATCATTAGCACAATTAGCAAATCATGTTAAAAATTCCTATAATGCAATGAATCGAACAAGTTGATGAAGGAAATGATAACAAAAGAAGGAAATGAGTAGGAAAAGGCTGTTGGGAGGATGGGTAAATGAGTGCAGTTTTGAGGCTCAACATCTGCCGAGTTCCATTAACTCAGATTCCTCATCTTCGAGGAATTAGTCTCCTAAATCACACACAGGATCTATGTGGATGACCAATGACTCTAGTTTGTCGGAGGATTTCTTTACGGAAGGATTTCTTCCTCATTTTAATACTCCACTTACAGATTTGTCGGAACATATCGTTACTCCTGTGATACCTATACTTCCCTCTTCAGTAGGTGGAACTTTCCCATCTATCCAGTTGACGCCTCAAGGGTTATGGAATTATAGAGATGTTGTTGGTCCTCTACAACTTCCCCAGTCGACGGTCAGTACAACACTGGTAATGTGGAATCCTGCTATTCCCTTCATCCTATGTACTACAACTCACATAACACCCTCTATAAGTGCAACCCAACAAATGCCAAGTTCCACTCCTATGGTGCCATAAAGCATACCTTCGACTAGTGCCACATATAGTGCTCCATATAACACTCAATGTGACACTATAGGATGGTTCCAGTTTACCAACACCAAGGTCAGCCGCCAATGTACAGTTCCAACCCTAGGATTCAAATATTTGGGGCAGTTCCCAATATGCACATGCCGGTGGGGAATGTCACAGTTCCCTTGCCATACTCAGGCATGCATGGATAGTCATTGATTGACATGAGTGTTCCCTCTGTCAATCAAAGCCATATGGTTAGTTCTGTGTTTGTTGGGAATCCACAAGGGATTCCCACCCACTGCTTATACTGGGGGCAACTTCATACCCCAGTATCAAAATCCTCATGGAAATCCACTCTACAACACCATACTGCAAAGCAACTACTACACCACATAGCCCATGTACACCATGGGGAACCAAATGATGGGAGGAGCACAAAGCTCCTCAGGTCATCCGTCATCACCATGGTCCGAGTCGGGGGCAACCAAAAATTTTCCTTTTTTGCAGATTGGATATTCCCAACTTATACAAGTTGACAAATGACCCCATCTACCATAGCTTACAATGGTTACTGATCCTGCATAAAATACTGGCTGACATTCCTAAGTTAGATGGAAAATAAGGGGAGGATCCTGGCACTCATGTCACCACCTACCATCTCTAGTGTGTTTCTAACTCTATGGTGGATGACAGTGTCTGGTTACATCTTTTTCCCTGCACCCTCACTGGCAATGCAACAAAGTGGTATATTGACTTACCATGCATGTTAGTGAATACCTTTGACGCTTTAGCGATGGAGTTCCTAAAGCACTTTCAGTTACCTATCCATTATGAGATAGGGACAATGCTCCTTACTTCGTTTCATCAGGGTACTGCCACCAACATCTCCAATCATATCGATAAATGGAGACATAGGCGGAGGTTAGTCAAAGCTCCCATCCTGATTTTCTCTTAACAAACTGGTTCTGTAAGTCATTACTCCCACAAATCGCTAGAGATATCACTCTAGGTGGTGCGATCACAGAGGACCAATCCATACGTTGTGCCCAACACTTAGATTTGATTTATTCACAGTGTGGCACTCTCTACAATATTATCCCCTATGCTCTGGGTAACCCTAATCCTACCACTAAGCAACACCCTGGAGTGCACGTTGATGGGATCGTCGGCACAACCTCCAAGGTCGCTGTAAAACAACTTAGTGGTTACATTGCCAAGCTAGTAGTGGACCCCTCTACCAAAGCGACTACTCTTCCTTCCATCACGATTAATTATGTGCAGTATACATAGAAATCCGGTAGCAAGAACAAGAAGAATAAGAACAAGACTGCTCCTTCTAAGGAGTAGTCATCTAAGCAGCCCAACTCGAAACAGAACGCTGCTACGCCTACTGATGTGGAAAAGGAAAAAGGCACCAACTATTCATGAAAACTCTGTCTTGAAGAACACGTAACCTGGCATTGTCTACATCTTCAAGAATGCACAGATTACCTTGCCAAGAAAGATTCTGGTAAG
The DNA here is from genome assembly GCA_000404065.3 of Pinus taeda. Classification (NCBI taxonomy): domain Eukaryota; kingdom Viridiplantae; phylum Streptophyta; class Pinopsida; order Pinales; family Pinaceae; genus Pinus; species Pinus taeda. The sequence goes on along the minus strand of APFE030267451.1, from coordinate 57,017 downwards.
GCACCTGCTATCCTTAGAAATCCTTTTCCTACTCAACAACAGCAACAAAATCTCATTGCCAGCCAACTACAACCCACGTCAGGGGGTAGCAACAGTTCGCAACATCCTTTAGCTGGTGAAGGAAGTTCTACTGTTTACACATTTGAAATAGTAGAACTAGCCACAAGAGCCAAATCTTATGGAGCTCCTGTCGCTCCAGCAGCAGAACCATCTGCAGGTAAAAACCCATCGCCGCCCAACAATTTGCATATCAAAATGCCAGTTGAGGACTTTGTAATTCGACCCCCCAAGGGGGCACTTTGATGCACAATGCACAACACATCTGCACGTGCTTCCCAACACTACAACATTGTAGAGGATTTGACACAAGCGTCGTCAGCTATGTTGGCACTCGAAATCTTATAAACATGCCCTAGCCAGAGGAAAGATTTGCTTTTGGCTATCGGGGGTATTGAACCTATGGATTCCATGCTTGCTATTTTTGACATGGACAAGTGTAAACCTCCCCTTTCCCACCAGCTTGCATTTCAGCTGCATATCACTTAGAAAGGTAAAGGTATACACCGAACTATCATCGATGAAGGTGCTTCAACTTGCGTCATGTCGGCTTCATGTTGGCTCGCCCTGCGTTCCCCAACCTTCTCCCCCCGTTGAACTCCCTTAAAGCTTTCGACGGCCACATCTTTGTCCCAAAAGGATACTTAGCTAGTTTTCCCATCACTTTAGCTGGGAAAATAGTAACAGTGGACGTAGAAGTCGTGAACAAGGAACTCGACTATAATCTGTTGCTAGGTCACAATTCGACATATGTCATGATGGTTTTTGTATCCACTGTCTTTCGTATCATCCTATTTCCATTGGACGGAAAGGTCATTACAGTGGATTAGTCATCTTTCTGCACCCCTCATTATTCACCATTACTAAATGGCTCCGTACCCCTAGTAGGAGGTGTAACTAACAGTTTTGTCAGTATAGGTACCAGTCTGTTGAAGGCTTCCTCCCTGATGGGTTGTTTCCTTCTTCCATCGCTGCAGGTTCCACAATCTGTCAACATGCTTTCATCAATTCCTCATGAACTGACCGATCCCTGGATCTTAACTGCACCTTAAAACCTTGACACATTCAGAGACTAGATGCCACTGTCACTAGCTGAATCAGCCTACCAATGCATTCAATCAACATCCACATCTCTGGTTAGGTTGGCTATCGCTAACGGTACCACCCTCCTTCCCATAACCACTACTCCTTTAGATCCATGCGATCAAATCCCATCAACGGACAAAGACGTTCGAGAATTCATGAGTTTTGGAGAGCAAGATTGGGAGGATTGGCATATTTGGGGTCCGACATCTTACTCGGACATGATGCCTCTTCAAGTCCTATCCTTTGACAAAAATGAAATCATTTCCCCACCCTATGCAAGCATTCAAATTCTTGGGGTGGATGAAAATATGGACAACACTTCTAGTTTATTGCCCATATATATTTCAGTTAGGATAGGCACCATGGAAAACACCCAGATGAGAGTAGATTGCAGTCTTGAGGAAATTGCAAGCTCCACCTGCCTACATGAGGATTTCCATGAAGAATTTGTTTGGTCTCACAAGGAAATGCCCGAATTTAATCCATAATTTGTCGTGCATGGGATCCAACTTTACAACGAGGCAAAACGAAATGGGTGGCCAATTCCTTCCCTCAAAATAGTCATTGAACGCATGCCCAGCCCCACTGCCAAAGAAGATTGCTTGCTATACCTCAAACTGCTGGATAAAACCTGTCAAAATGCTGATTTGGTACTTGTAGCTCACAAGAAGAGGGTACAAACCTAATTTTCAAAAGCGGTTAGGTTTTGTTCTTTCCAAGAGGGCGATTTCATATCACTACATCATCCAAAAGATAATCTCTTGGAGGCATGCACGCTTCGACCCATATGGCTAGGTCCCTATCTCATAATGAAAGTCCTCCCCTTGGGGGCCTATGAACTACAGGACTGGGATGGAATCCCACTTAAGGAACCCACATACGGGCTCTATCTGAAAAAGTATTGTGCCTAGTGTCATGGTGGGCATGTGCTTTGTAATTTTATGTATTCATAAGTTTTGCTTACCTTTTTGATGTGATTGGATTGTTTTGTTATTTAGTGGAGTACTTGTCTCATACATTCTTCTCGCAATGCAGATGTCATCGTTGCCCTTAGCATAGGTAGGATACGTGGATGGTGCCAGTTGTCACACATGGCACATTGCATCAGCTGCTTGGGTCATCTATACACCCGAGTCAGAACTATTTCGCTTCGGGGGAGTCTTTATTGGTACTGCCACCAACAATATTGTCGAGTACATGTCCGTCATTTCACTTCTCACGGAAGTGTCATCAAGGGGCATCTCCAATCTAGTGGTTAGGTTAGAATCCCAGTTGGTCGTTATGCAATTGACAAACCATTATCACATCCGTAATGCAGCCTTGTTACGTAACTATCTAAGGGTGCAACTCTTGGAACATCGATTTGAAATAATCACATACGAACATGTTCCTCGAGAATTTAATACAGTTGCAAATTCATTAGCTAACTATGTATTGGATTGGCATTTGTCTCATTTGTTATAGCAGCATGCATGAGAAGCAAAACATTTACTAAAGCTAAAAATTTGTTACAAAAAAAATTTAAAAACACATTTACATTACCAAAATACCAAATATATATATATATATCAAAATCTAGTTTTTTACATCAAAATATTCCAAAACTTGGATGATTTAAGTACAAAATGGCTCAAAGACCATCTACAAACACTCATATGGCTTGCCAAAACACTTGCTAAAAGAAGCCTATTGCTTCAAAAAAGCTAAAACAGCTCTATCTACCCTTCGAAGAGGAACCAGAAACCACTCAGGTACACCAACGGTGTGTCGCTGCAAATGAGCGGGAATCTCCCTCATAGGAAGGGGGGCACCCATAGTCAAACCCTCTAGGTTCCTCAGAACCTCACAGAGACTGTCGACATCACCCCCTCCAGTATGTAGTTGGCCGCCTCGTCACACATAGCGAGGTTCACCTGTAGGTCGTATTGCCGCCACATTTTTGTTAAGCATAAAAGTTTAATTTCAGTTCTTATCTCATCATTAAAAAACATTGCATATACATTCAAAAGAATAAAATACTTAAGTACTATCAAAATTATTCTCTCCTTGAGGACCCCAATTGGTCCTGGGCGGTAACATCAAGTTTGGGTCACTGTAAAATCCATGCCTTCATAGGCATAGTCGTCAACAGTCACAATCTGGCTGCAAAGCCACTGGAAGAAGTCTTCGTCAAAAAAATGCTAAAGTGGTCCTCCTCTTATGCAAGGATAAAGTGATGAACAACGACGCTGCCTTGGCTCCCTCAGATCAAAGGGACCTAATCTCACTCGTGGGCACATGACAGGTACCTTCTCAAGGAAAAATGAGACTACGATAGTAGCATACCTAAAATTGTGTTGGGTACAGGTCTTGCATGCTGTCAATTCTACCTTCAATTGGTGAAGCATTGCTTCACACAAGTTGAACATCTAGGGCTGGACACAGTCAGTGACAAGCAAAAGTTGGGCCTTTGTCACTATGTGGGGACTTTTTAACCCCACCAAATGCACAATCAACCATAAAACTGTCCTCATAGGCCAAGATTGAATCGTCTTTATCGGTACCTTGTTGCTGACTAGCCCACTCCCAGGGATGCAGTAGATCTGTACCAGCTCTGTCGTAGATCGTGGATTTGACCTGCCACCGGTGAGGTTTTCTTGTGCCACATGGCATGACAAACCAGTCAAAAATTAAATATCGTCCCGGTCAATCGTCAACTCTTGATCTCCAATTCGGAACACTTGCTCATGTTCATCCTAGCATTGTAGGAGCCATCTCAATAAATCCTCCTATCCTTTTGTCAGCTCTAGCCTTTCATACTTCAACAAAACATAGCAGTTCAATGTAAGTATACAAGCTGAATCATTGTGCATTAGCAATTCCTCATTATCATGGGCCCGTTCTCTCCATAGGTGAGTCATTTCAGGCTTAAACCTGCACAAAATAACCCTAGAAATAGTTAAAATGGGGCAAAATCACTTAAGGAATCCATGCATGAGGGTTTCAAATGCACCCTATAGCCCTAACACCCCTCCTAGTGCTTCACAAGGAGGATTAATGGCCTCCATTGGCTCGTACAGAGTGTTTAATGCTCTTTATTGGCCATCTAGAGGGCGTTAGTGTGCAAAATGGCTCTAAGACACCTCAGATCTCAAATTTCCACCCATAAAACTGTTTAAAAAGGTTTAATAACACATAGAGAAAGGTTTTAGCTCTCACATGGGACTGATGGCATGCGAAATGGTTGACCGACTCTCCTGGAATGGTCCGTGGAAAATTTGCTCCTCTTTAGCTTTGACAAGCTCTCACAAACTTCAAAATATTGAAAATGATGCATGTGAAAGCTCAAAGCATCTCCTTATATAACTTTGAGAGACATGGTTTTTTGAAAATCATTAAGGAGGAAGTAGTCCATTCTACATGATTTTTGATCATGCATGAACCCAGATAATAGGAATTGCTGTTTTTTTATACTTTTTATTGCTTTTGATGAAAGTATTTTCAGGAATGAAAAGCAGTAAAAGCTGCATGCAATCCTTTATAGAGCATTGTTAGGGATATTTTATTGCTCTTTAAAAAATATAAACATCCCCAAGTTTTCATCATTAAGCTCGTTAAAATCTATCTAACAATGGTAGAGCACTTTTGGAGACATTTTATTGCTCTTTAAAAAATATAAACATCTCCGAGTTTTTGTAATAGGGCTTGTTAAACATCCATACCACAATTAGTAAAGAACTTCTAAGGATATTCTATCGCTCTTTAAACAATATAAACATCCCCGAGTTTTTCATCATTTGCACTCGTTAAATATATGCAAACAATGCTTTGAGCACCTCTTTTTTGATCTTGTTCGAGCTCATAAACTGAAAAAGACCAATGGAGCATCCTTTTTAAGCACTTTTTTCTCACTCTTTAAACTGAAAAAATCCCAAGTTGTGTCTTGCTACTCGTTAAACATGCTAATGATGACTCGAGCATTCTTTTAGGTAATTTTTCTTGCTCGTTAAAAAATGAAAAATCCTGAGTTTTTGTTACTGAGCTCGTTAAAGTGTCACAACAAAACACAAGTTTAGTCCATCGCCTTGTACTCATAACAAAATGAGGTCGACATCTATTGGAAAAAGGTTTCTCTTTATCTGAGTTGAATAGATTAAAATATGGAAAAGTAACCAATCCGGGTATACTATGAACCTTTTGTCGCCCCCGGTTAAAAACTATGACAAAGGGGCCACCATGGAGTCTCTCTTTACGATCTTTTCAGACTCTCTAAATATGAAAAGATCATCGAGTTGTCTAGTCTGGACTCTTTAAATACACAGACAAGATATAGAGTCATTCTTTATATGATACTTTTCAAACTCTTAAAAGATGAAAAAATCGACGAGTTTTCCTGTCTGTACTCATTAAACTAATCAGATAGGGCAAAGAGTCGTTCTTTTTACAATCATTTTTAGACTCTTTAAACATAAAAAGATTGATGAGTTTACCCATCTGGACTCATTAAAAAATCAGATGGGCAAAGTGGACAACACAACTGTATCCTGTATTTGAAAGCGTGGATTGGAAGCATTCGTTCCCTTGAACATGACTCCCTCTGATAAACCTTCATTTTGATAGCCTCTCAGTATGAACCCTACCAACCTTTTTTAGCCTATATACCCTAATGTAATTACATCTTTGTATCTTAAACACTCTGTAGTGTTCATGAATCTAGTGCGGTCTGGTTAAAACCGTTGTCGTGCCTTCTATTGTTCAAGGGTTCCCATTTGTTTCCTCTATCAACTGATCCTACATATCCTTTCATCATGCCCTCCGTTTTTTAGACCCAAAAGCTCAAAATATTCTTTAAAAAACAAAATCATCCTTGTCCAGTTTTGTGTCGACTGATGTAGGACATGTCATTGCCTACCTTTCGATAGGTTTCTTCCTATCGACTTCAACACTCTATCTAGGAAGATAACCTAGAAACACATTTAGTGCCTTGGTGCTTGTAGACATTAGTGGTAGGTTACCTTGTGTTTGATCATGAGCTTTCATTATTAGCTCTTGGTTAAGCGATTCTACGAGTGTTCGACGAAAAAAAATCTTTCACACTCATTAGTTTGCACTGTGCATCTTGGAGACCATCACCATTATCGGTGGCCTTCCTCGCATATGTTAACAGTCTCCATTATTGGCTAGTAATCAGATGATTTCGTGCATGCTCGATGTCAACACATATTATCACATGTACCGATCCATGGTGTTCAGTGAAGCGGGAATGAAGACCTTGGGTAGAGGCTTGCATCATTCAACCTTGTTTCCTCTCCCAAGTTGCAATATTGTTCTTTGGAGATAGCTATTTCAGGATGATCTATTATGACATTGGATCCGCCCTGTGCCATATTGACGGCCAACATCGTTATATCTCCGAGGAGAAAATTACTCTGACATAGCTACTGAGCATGTGAATGCTAGACTCAGGACATGATTTTAGTAGTTTATATATATGTATCTTTGTTGTATCAGGTTTTCCTTTCCACCAAAACTTCTCTCTCTCTCTACAAAGATTTTGACAGCAAATTACAGTTTTTTTCATAAAGTATTTCGGCCATCGTCTTTGCCTCTGATCTCATACTTTAGGGGGCATCCCTTATAAGACAAATTGAACTCCTAATCAACTCAGAGGTGAAAGACAAGATGACTAAAGCAATGACCACAATTATAGGCCCAGAATTCATAGTAACGCTCTCTATACACTCGCAACCTTCTTTATAAAGCTTGTTAACAAGCATAAAGGAGTGCTAGTCACCCTGCTAACTCTTGTTGTTAGACTAGGGGGAGCGTTAGTGAAATTAAGTGACATTTTGATGGTCGTGCTAACGAATCTACTCATAAATATCTAGATATTAAATCCCTAAATTACACAAAGAAAAGCAAGGAACCTCCAAAAATCAAGATATTTGGAGAAATTCTATTCTGAGAATGAAGGCAAATGGGAAAAAGCTTGTAAACACGGTAGGTTCATGGTTTTTACCCTTATGAACTTTAGATGGAGTTTGGCAACCCTAACTCGATTTCTATATAAGCAACGAGAGGGCCATTGCAAAAGGGGTCAGAGTATTTGGAAGGATATCCCATAGAGCTGTTGTGAACTGTCATATTCTTGAAGGAGCTAGCTGAAAGAAGGAGAGAGAGAGAGGAAGAAGGGGTAAGGAGGGCTGATACAACAGATTGTTGTAATCACTCTTCCATTCTTAATATAGAACTGTAGTTGTGTTCCCTACTCCAAAGTGTTGGTGATATTGTGCATTTATTTGTTCATTCTGATGCTTGTTGAGTTGAGTAGTTAAGTTATTCATTTATACATGTTTGTTACAGATTGTTACATTTGTTTTCAGAAGCGTATGTTGTGATTGGTTTGCCTTGTCCTTTGTGCAAGAATTGTCTTGAGGCCGACTTAGAAGGAGTTCTTCTTGCCGCATGGAGATCCCCAAGTGAATCTAGAAGAAACCAAAGGTGATCCTCTTTCCATACCCTATCAAATTATGTTTGATAGATGAACATGTGTGTAACTGGTAGCTTTTGCAGATAATCTTATAGTCTATCGAAGGTCCTGGAAAGGCCTTTGAGGGTAGTTTTCATCTTGTGCATTTTACCCCACAACAACCCCAAATTTAGTCTTCCACAGATACATTGTTAGAGATAATGGAGAATATATTAGAATAGTGAGTTGCTTCACGTGACCTCAAGATAGGCATTAGTTTCTAGTTTTTAGGTTATTGTTCTAACTTCCCTAAATCTGTGATTATTATATATTGTATAATGTACATGAGCAATTTAGAGAGTTTTGCAAAGCCAGACTCTCCTGGTTCAGACTCTCTTTTGTAGAGTTGGCTAGTGGGTTTCATTTCATTTAATATAAAACATTACATATTTTATCATGCTATCAGAGCGTCAGGGCTGAGGAACCTGTACGCTGAGAAGAGGGTGTGACTAAATCAAAATCGTCACAGGTTTCAGGAGAATAAACACGACGATTACGAAATCATACTTAACATCATTGTCTCAGATATTAGGTGTATAGCTGCGATGACGTCTCAGATAAGTGGTGTACATCTACCACAACGTATCAAATAAGTGGTGTACATATGAAACGATCGTGTAAACAACAAAACGGCTTCGTGGAGGCCAAGACAAGGTTGTAGAGGCTGACAATAGAAGGTTGTCTGGAGGCTGTGAAGCAAGCCACGGTGATCTGCAGGTGTGCTGCGAGATCAAACAACATGGAAGATCAGTGATTTGTCTTTGTCACAGATCTCGGGTAAATATAACATTTCTTTTTATGTGTCAAATTTGTTTTAATTTCCAAGATGAATAATCAGATGTTTGAAGCATGCTTGAATTTCGAATTATGAAAATTCGAAATTCAAGATGCAAACTGTGCTAGAAGTGTAGAGTGCTTGGACGATTGCAAATGGGGATGAACAGAAGCCAACAATTGGATCTGTAATAGCCCCAGATTGGGAGAAGCATGAGGGTAAAGCAAGGGCATTTCTGAAGATGTCAGTGAAAGACTTCATCATACCACATATCAGAGAGTGTAAATCAGCAAGTGAAATTTGGGGAATTTTGAAGGATTTGTATGAGATCAGGAATACAAATCATCTTCTGAAGATGGAGGAGAATGAAATAGTTGTTGCATTCATAGCAAGGATCAAAGACCTGAAGAACAAATTTCCAGACATTGGTCATATAGTTGACAATACAGATCTTGTAACAATTATCATGAATGGTGTGACCGATGACTACCAAATGTTCATCACTGGGATAAATGTGAGAGAGAAAATCCTGAAGTTTGAAGAACTGACAGGAATACTAATGCAAGAAGAAGAAATAAGATTAACTCTAAAGCCCCAAAGTGTTGATCTTGCATTGATGGCAAGAAAGAACTTCTACAAAGGAAAAGGAAATCCGCAACAGCAAAACAGAGGAAACTCATAGAAAAGACCAAATTTTACCCATGGTATGAATCCAAAAAACAACTATTTAATTAAGTGTTTTTATTGCAGCAAGCTGGGTGATATAGCTAGAGAGTGCAGGGAGAAGAAATATCATGAAGAACAACAGAAGTAGAAAAGACATGCAAGTCATCTCACAAATGATAATCATGAGTGAAATTTTAGATTGTTCATGGCAGATTGAGATGAGAATGTTGATGCAGACATCTGGTATGTAGATTCAGGAGCATCAAGACATATGACAGGGAACAAGCAATGGTTTGAAGATTTTAAAGAAATCAACCATGGAGCACAAATCTACCTAGGTGATGATAGAAGTCATCAGATCAAAGGATGTGGGAAAATTTCTTTCATTTTACCTAATGGTAATGTAAGACAAATTTATAATGTCATGTATGTGCTCGGTATAACAAAGAACTTGATTTCTATATCCATGATTGTAGATCAAGATCTTAAAGTTGAATTTTTTAAATCTAACTATTATATTAAAGATCAGCTAGATGGCACGAAGACAATTTCTACAAGTATTCAAACAGGAGGTCTGTACAAGTTGGATTTAAGACCTGCAGCAGTTCGAGCCTTGATAGCTGGGAGTTTGACTACATAAGAGCTATGGCATCATAGATTTGGTCATATCAATTACAATGATTTTTTGTTACTACAGAAGAAGGAAATGATAGGATATCTTCCTATGCTAAAGCAAGTACATAATGATAGTGATGCGTGTACATTAGGAAAAATGCATAGAGAAGAATTCCCTATTCGAGTAGAAAAGAAACAGAGGGATATACTTGAATTAGTGTATACAGACCTATGTGGACCCATGCAAACGAAATCATTAGGAGGTGCACTATATATTTTACTATTTATTGATGACTGCACAAAGTTTTCTTGGTATATTTCTTGAGTAAGAAGAGTCACACATTTGAATACTTTAAGCAGTTCAAAAACATGAATGAAAGGCAAACAGGGAAATAGATAAAAATTCTCTAGTCTGATCAAGGGGGAGAATACAGGAAAGATGAGCTTATCAGGTATTGTAAAGACCATGGAACATTGCAGTAGTTCACAGTACCTCATGCTCCACAAAAAAATGGAGTAGCTGAAAGAAAGAATAGAACACTAGTGGAATGTGCTAGGAGCATGTTGAAAGGTAAGAATCTTTTGAATGGTTTTTGGGCTGAACCATTGAATACTATAGTTTATTTGAAAAATAGGAGTCCTACAAAGAGCCTTGAGTTTAAAAATCCTTATGAAGCATTATATGGATTTAAGCCTGTAGTAAAACACTTAAGAGTATTTGGATCTAAAGCATTTGCCCATATTCCAAAGGAAGATAGAAGAAAACTAGATTCGAAAGCCATCAGATGTACTTTTATAGGGTATTGTTCACAATATAAAGCTTATAGATTATTTAATCCCTCTGCTCACAAGATTTTCGTTAGTAGAGATGTCATATTCCATGAGTAGGATCATGAAGAATATGATAAGCACAATGAGGAATGGGATATTCCATAATTGGTGGAAGAAGAAGCAGAAAGCAATCAAGATCAACAACAGACAAAAGCAGAAAATGAACAACAACAACAATAGCAATAGCAATAGCAGCAGCAACAACAAGAAGAAAATAATGATCAAACAAATTTTGAAGCTACCCCACCTCTCAGGAGATCAGGTAGGAAAGCTCAATTGCCTGCAAGATATAGGGAAAATGCTTTTATAACTAGTATGATGAATATTTTTGAACCTTCTAGTTATAAGGAAGCAAATGAATGTAGCAAATGGAAAACAACCATGGAACAATAATATGAATCAATAATCAGGAACAACACTTGGGAACTAGTTGAACTTCCTAAAGGAAAACAAACCATAGGTTGTAAATGGTTATACAAACTGAAGATTAGTGCAGATGGAACCGTAGAAAAATTAAAAGCTATATTGTTAGCAAATGGGTATTCACAAAAAGAAGGTATAGACTATGAAGAAACCTTCACCCCTATAGCTAAACTAAACACTATCAGAATGTTATTGCTTTAGCTACTAAGAAACATTAGATGATACACCAACTCTTGGCATTATGACACAAGTTTGGCACTATGGCGCAAGTATTGTCCTTGATGGAACCTCACTCGGCAAATCACTCAGATGACAGTTCAGGCTCACACACTCTCAGAATGAAGGAAAAGGAGGTATACCCAGGTTTCTGTTGACCAAGCCACGTATACACATAGATTCATAGACCAAAAGGTGCATATGCGTATACACACACTTTCATGTAGAAAAAAGTGCGTACAATTTGGAAAACTTGGTTTTTGGTCCTTAGTATTTGGACCTATGGTTTTTTACCATGGTGTCTCATCTGAAGTGATGAACCCAGGTATTTGGACCTAGGTATTGGTTCTAAGTGGTTTTGGACCATGGTATTGAGTAAGGCATAAGACTATAAAAGAGGAAGGAGATCATTAGGCAAAGGCACTCAAGGATTGAATATCTTATGAAAAGCAAGATCTAGAATACTAGTCATTGAGTTATGGTGCATAGCTGGATCTGAATCAAGGAGGAACCTGAGCGCTAGAAGAAGGATAACTTCTATTGATGGGTTAAGATCTTAAGGCTTGAAGAGAAGTATCTTTGTGTGATTTTGATCTGTTATATTTAGCTCATGACTTGATCTATAAATCTAATGATCTGGGTATAATTGATGTCTGAATAGTTGAAAAGGGTAAATCATGTTTTATAGATCTGTACGCAGGTTTAGCATAGCGAAGGCGCAAATACACACTGGCTCGGTAACTCAAAATGGCATATACGCAAGTTTGCCTTAATATAACAACATATGCATGCAGGTTCTACATATTGAAGTAGCGTACATCTCATAAAATATGTTTTAGCTACTTCTGTTTATTGCTGTAGTGTTATGGGTTTAGGATTAGTTTCTGGTTACTGTAACTGTTATGGTTAGAGCATTCAGAGAAGTGATTGTTTGATTCAGTTTTGGTTGGTGCAAAGGAGAATGGTTGTTGCAGATATATTTGATGTTCGATTAATGTTATTGATGGATCTAGTATGAAAATTTATGAAACGTGGTCCCTGGAAGAAAAGAGAAGGTTGTAGCCTTCTCTAAGTTAGCACTTACATACTAGTACATCAGCTAGTACAAGAGCTAAGGGGGTTGTATCTCCCTTCCAGGAGAAGCTGGAGAACGAGAGAAGGTTGTAGCCTTCTCTAAGTTAGCACTTACATACTAGTACATCAGCTAGTACAAGAGCTAAGGGGGTTGTATCTCCCTTCCAGGAGAAGCTGGAGAACGAGAGAAGGTTGTAGCCTTCTATAGGTAGAAGCCTGCATATTGGTATAAGACTGCACCAGTACAGAAATATTGTAAAAGGAAGTTTCTTATTAAAAGAATATATAGACGAATTGCAGCAGGTGGTTTTCACCCACATTGGGTTTCCACCTTATATCTTGTGTTCATGTGTGTGATTGCCTATACTATTTACTACACTTGATTACTGTTTTATGATTCCGATACACAGATTAAGATCAACTAACTAAATTAGAAGTTTGCAAGATATACACGGTTTTCTCTAAACACAACTGCGTATATGTTCAAGTTTAATTAACAGAAGTAGCGTATATTAATTTGTTTATGGAAATGGAAAAATGTTAAATTGCTAATACTCATTCACCCGCCCCTCTCAGTATTATTTCCAACAATTGGTATCAGAGCAGGTCCTTCTGAAGAATCTTGATCTCTTGAAGGAAGATCTATCATCATGAGCAAATATGAAAAAGAGGCATCGATCAGGCCACCAATCTTTGATGGAAGCAACTTCGTCTATTGGAAGGTAAGAACCACAATCTGTCTTCAATCTCTTGGTACAAAAGTGTGGGATATCGTGGAAGGAGGATACACATTTCCATTAGCAACTCCTACAGATACAGCTGGTGAAAAGCAATATGAAACAAATGCAAAGGCTGTCAATACTCTATTGGGGAGTCTATCTCAATCAAAATTCGTCAAGGTTATGTAGCTTAAAACCGCCAAAGAAATATGGGACAAGATCATTCTAAGCTATGAAGGAGACGATCAGGTAAAACGTACAAAACTACAATCTCTCATAATTCAATATGAAACTCTCAAAATGTGAAATGATGAAAGTGTGGCTAATTATTTCTTACAAATAAATGAGATTGTTAATCGCATGAAAAATTGGGTGAAGAGATAAAAGCAGTTACTTTAGTTGAAAAGGTTCTAAGATCCTTTTCTTTTAAGTTTGAATCAAAAGTTTCTGCCATAGATGAAAAGAATAATCTTTAGAGTATTACCATGTCACACCTGTACGACATCCTAATTGCTTTCGAAATGAGAAAAGGGGGTCCATCAAACATGAGAGAAACCACATTCAAAGCTTCAAGAAAAGGAGAATATAATGAGTTAGGACATACGTCAGAAGGAGAGGAAGAATCAAACTTTGTCAAGAACCTTCAACGGGGTTCTGGAAGATTCAGAGGTAAGCTACCTTTCAAATGCTTTCCTTGTGGAAGAGTCGGTCACTATGCAACCAAATGTCCTCATAAAGCTAAGCTTGATAAAGGTAAGGAACTAGTTAAATGGAATAGAAAACATAACATAAGTAAGAAGAGCTATTATACACATGAAGACAACGATGAAATTTCAAATAGTGATGAAGATGAACATGGTAATGATTATAGACTTTTGATGGCTTTTGAAGATGATGATTTATTGGATGTTGTAGATGAAGATGATCTCTATGAAGAAATTTCTAAACTTAAAATTTGTTTAGAAGAAAAGAGTAAGATTATAGATACTCTGACATTCCAACTTGCTGAAAGGGAAAAAGTTAGAATGTGAAATTGTGGGACTTAGAAAAGATATTGAGAAAACAAAAGCTCTTAATCTTATATTTGCTAAAGGATCTGAAACTTTAGATGAAATTATCAAAGTGCAACGTTCTCCTCTAATCAAGATAGGTCTTAGATATACCGAAGAAGCATCTCAAGCATAGAAGCCATCCACCTCCAAAAGTTATCTTGATGCAGCAAGGAGAAGTGAACAAGTTGACAATCATCAACAAAGGCATAAAGCAGATCACCAGGTAAATCGGGGTCAATCTACTTCAGGGATGAACATAAGCTACAACCAACCACAGGTAAATCATTCTCAATTTTCCTCAAGAATGAATGTCAATGGAAACAACAATCACTTGGTCGGTAGATTTAATAATCGCAGGAATTTCTTATATGGCCAATGTTTATCATGTCATAACTTTGGACACAAGTTGCTCAATGTGTTGCTTACAAGACCATCATGACTAGAGAAGCACAAAATCAAAGGAGTGTGACTGGGATCATGAAGAGCACCTACAATAACTTTTCTGCTCTTGAAAATGAAATACAATGCTCTATTTGTAACAAGTTTGGTCATGAAGATTCTGAATGCAAGAGTATGTTTCAAAAAGCATCTCAGAAGGAGCAAGCTTCATTGGGTCCCAAAACATGGAGAAAGAAAGAATCGCAACTAGAAATATGTGGTATAGCCTTATATGTGGAAGGACAGGAAAATCAATGGTACATTGATAGTGGATGCTCGAAACATATGACAGGTGATAAAGAAAAACTTCAGTGATATAGTGCCTTAGAAAAGGAAAGGAAGGTCTCATAAAAGGTAAAGGCTCTATTCTTTTAAAAGAAAAGGTCAAAGCTGGAAATGTTATGTATGTTGATGGCTTAAATCACAATCTATTGAGTGTTAGTCAAATGCGTGATCAAGGAAATGAGGTAGTATTTTGATCAAATGGATGTATTCTTCGTGAGCTTGATATAGGAAAAACAGTGATCAAAGGCATAAGAACACCAAATAATTTATACATACTCAAGGGAGGACACCAACAATGTTATCTAAGCAAAGATGATGAACACTGGCTATGGCACAGAAGATTAGGGCACCTAAGCTTCCCCCAAATAAGGAAAGCATGTAAATATCAAGATGTTCGCGATCTTCCTGACACCAGAATCATGTCAGTTTGATAAGCAAACCAGAACACATTTCCCTAAGAAGGAAGGATCAGCTAGTAAGTCACTTTAACTTGTCCATACTGATTTATGTGGTCCGTCAAGGAAAAAGTCACCTCATGGAGAAGAATACTTTATATTATTCATTGACAACTTTTCCAAGATGTGTTGGATAGGACTTCTGAAGCATAAAGATGAAGCTTTCGAAAAGTTCAAAGATTTCAAAGCGTTGATTGAAATTGAATTAGATTACAAAATCAAATGCCTCAAGTCTGATAGAGGAGGGGAATTTACCTCGGATGAGTTTTTCGACTTTTGTGAAGAACATGGGATAAGAAGGGAATTCTCTAGTGCAAGGACTCCTCAGCAAAATGAAGTGGTAGAAAGGATGAACAGAACGATTCAACAAATGGCTTGTGCTATGCTTGATGAGTCTAGAACTCTGGAAACCTTTTGGGGTGAAGTTACATTTGTTGCCATTACTATCCTCAACAAAACAAACGTCCAAGTAAACAGTACTCAAACTCCTCACGAGCTTTGGTATGGTAAGACTCCTACGGTAAAATACTTCAAAGTTTTTGGAAGCAAATGTTACATCAAAATGACTGATGAAAAGCTTGGCAAGTTTGAACCTAGAGCAGATGAAGGCATTCTCCTTGGTTACTCTTCTCGAAGTAAAGGATATAAGTGTTACAATAAAAGACTTGGAAAAATTGTTGAAAGTATTAATGTGGTGGTTGATGAAGTAAGCAACAATCCAAAGCAGATAAAAACTGAAGATTTTGAAGATGATGAGGACTATCCTTCAACATCAAATCAGACTAATGTTGAAGAAGAAACTTATGAGGCACGAGAAGAACATATAAGGGTAGAAGAAAAGACTCCATCTAGGTATGTCTAGAAGAACCATCCAAAGACTCAAATTTTGGGGTAGATAGAGGCAGGTGTATAGACAAGAAGAACTATTACAGAAGCTTCAAGCTATCTAGCATTGCTTTCCTCCATCGAATCGCAAAATGTTCATGAAGCGTGCAAAGATGAATGCTGGGTCAAGGCCATGAATGAAGAAATTGAGCAGATTGAAAAGAATAAGACTTGGGAATTGGTTCCTAGACCTAATGATAACAATGTCATAGGAACCAAATGGAATTCAAAAACAAGCTGAATGAAAGTGGAGATGTTATTACAAACAAGGCCAGACTTGTTTGCAAGGGGTATGCTCAACAAGAAGGTATAGACTTTGAAGAAAATTTTGCACCAGTTGCTAAACATGAAGCCATAAGAATGTTTCTTGCTCTTTCTAGCTTTCAGAAGTTCAAAGTATATCAAATGGATGTGAAATCTGCCTTTCTAAATGGAGACTTAGAAGAAGAAGTGTATCTTGAGCAACTAGATGGATTTATCCTTGGAAATGATCCAAAACTTGTATGCAGACTCAGAAAGGCTCTCTATGGTCTTAAATAGGCTCCAAGGGCTTGGTATTATTGTCTAGGCAAATACCTCCATCAACAAGTTTCTTCAAAAGGATCAGCAAATAACAATCTATATATAAGAATTGACAATGATAAATTGCTAATACTTGTTGTGTATGTTGATGATATCATCTTTGGTAGCAATGAAGAAGCCATGAGTCAAAACTTTGCCTTGGTGATGCAGAAAGAATTTGAAATGTCCCTGCTTGGTGATCTCACATATTTTCTTGGTTTACAAGTCCAAAACAAAGACGACATCTTTCTATCACAAACCAAGTACCTCAAGCAGATCTTGAAGAAATATGGCATGGAAGATTCGAAACCAGTATGTACCCCTATGGTAATAGGATGCAGCCTTAGCGCAAATGATGAATCAGCAGCAATACATCAACCAACCTATAGATCCATGATTGGTAGTCTGCTCCATCTGACAGGTACCCGACCAGACATCATGCATGTAGTGGGAATAGTTGGAAGATTCTAGGCAAATCCAAAAGAAGCACACCTTCACGCAGTTAAAAGGATTTTCAAATATCTTCAAGGAACAAAAAAATATGGCTTATGGTATCCTAGAGATACAAATCTCACACTTCATGCATATATAGATGCAGATTGGGCAGGAAGCGTGGATGATAGAAAAAGCACTAGTGGTGGCGCATTCTTTATGGGTTCCAGATTAGTATCTTGGTTCAACAAGAAACAAAGTTCAATTGCATTATCTACAGCTGAAGTAGAATATGTGGTGGCTGCATCTTGCTGCACACAACTCCTTTTGATGATGCAAACATTGCAATACATCCAAATCACTTGTACTCCACCTATCTCCATTTTATGTGATAATACAAGTGCAATGAGTATTTCAAAGAATCCATTCATGCATTCGAAGGCCAAGAAAATACCTATCAAATATCATTTTCTCTAGGAACAAGTGCTTGAACAAAAGGTCAAATTGGAGTATGTTCCCTCCAAGGAACAAGTTACTGATATATTCACCAAACCACTATCGAGGGACACATTTGAATACCCAGTCGCGTATATGTTGGTTTGAAGAAAAACAATGGGCGAGACTCAGGATGAAAAGAATTTGATATGGGTCTGACAAAGACCATCTGGCACAGATTCAGGGGGAGCATCTACTTCTAATAATGCATTGTTGGCATTATCTTAGAAGGTCTTGGTACAACTTCATAGTTGTTTTTGATTCAGGAAGAACAGGTGGAGAAGGAGATCATGGTTGATGGTCCGGGTGGTGATTGACAAACACTGCTGATGATAGTTGCTAATGACTATCATAGCCTTATATTATATATTTGTTCTCTATATTTCTTTTATTATCAAGGTCATGTAACGACCTATCTTGGTTCCCCACTATGCCTGAGATGGATGATGCAATGTTCTTGTTTTATCGTGTATAAACTTTTGGTGTATCCCCACTTGTTTGGGAGATGGATGTATGTATGAGTCTTCGGTGATAGGAAGGTCATTTATGATGTATAGAGTCATGTTATTCTTGTAGAACATATTTTTGTAGACCTTGCTTACAGTCAGGGGGAGTATGAATAGCACACTTCAGCAGAGCAGAGATTTCATCATGTACTTAAGAGGAGCCTAACCCTTTTCCCTTGATGACAAAGGAGGAGAGTGACTTGGGGTTGCCATCAAGTCCAAAGAGGGATATTGTTGGAATTATGACACAGGTTTGGCACTATGGCATAGGTATTGTCCTTGATGGCAACTCACTCGACAAATCACTCAGATGACAATTCAGGCTCAC
>APFE030267451.1:0-37559 GCA_000404065.3 Pinus taeda | reverse complement strand
GATAAGTTCTATTGATGGGTCAAGATCTTAAGGCTTGAAGAGAAGTATCTTTGTGTGATTTTGATCTGTTATATTTGGAGCATGACTTGATCTATAAATCTGATGATCTCAGTATAACTGATGTCTGAATAGTTGAAAAGGATAAATTCTCTTTTTTAAATCTGTATGCACGTTCAACATAGGAAAGGCGCGTATACATGCAGGTTCTACATATTGAAGTAGCGTACGTCTCATAAAATTTGTTTTAGCTACTTCTGTTTATTGTTGTAGTGTTCTGGGTTTAGGATTGGTTTTCAGTTACTCTTACTATATTCTGGTTATAACATTCAGAGAAGTGATTGCTTGATTCGGTTTTGGTTGGTGCAAAGGAGAATGGTTATTGCAGATATATTTGATGTTCGATTGATGTTATTGATGGATCTAGTATGAAAATTTATGAAACGCGATCCCTCGAAGAAAAGAGAAGGTTGTAGCCTTCTATAGGTCAACACCTACATACTAGTACATCAGCTAGTAAAAGAGTTAAGGGAGTTGCACCTCCCTTCCAGGAAAAGCTAGAGAACGAGAGAAGGTTGTAGCCTTCTGTAGGTAGAAGCATGCATACTAGTATAAGATTGCACTATTACAGAAATATTGTAAAAATAAGTTTCTTATTAAAAGAAGATAGAGACGAATTGCAACAGGTGGTTTTCACCGACATTGGGTTTCCACCTTATATCTTGTGTTCATGTGTGTGATTGTCTGTATTGTTTACTGCACTTGATTACTATTTTATGGTTCTGATACACACATTAAGATCAGCTAACTAAATTAGAAGTCTGCAAGATATACGTAGTTTCCTCTAAACATAGCTGTGTATATACACAAGTTTAATTAACAAAAGTAGCATATATCAATTTGTTTATGGAAATGGAAAAATGTTAAATTGCTAATAATGATTCACCCCCCCTCTCAGTATTATTTCCAACACCAACTAGATGTAAAGTCTGCATTTTTAAACGGAGAATTAAAAGAAGAGGTTTATTTAGAGCAACATGAAGGGTTTGTCCAGAAAAGGGAAAGAAGATTTAGTATGTAGGTTAAAGAAAGAATTTTATGGACTAAAGAAAGCACTCAAGTCTTCGTATGAAAAAATTGATTCATTTTTTCTACAATTTGGCTACAAGAGAAGCAAAAATGACCCTAATCTTTACACCATGCAAGATGAACAAGGGCGCATAGTGATGATTTCTTTGTATGTAGACGATTTGATTATTACATGTGATGCTACATATCTTATCAAAGAAATCAAGCAACATATATCATAGGTATTCAAAATGAAACACCTTGGTGAATATGTGATGCTACATATCTTATCAAAGAAATCAAGCAACATATATCATAGGTATTCGAAATGAAACACCTTGGTGAATTAAGACACTGTTTGGGTCTTGGAATTTGGAGAGATTCAGGAAAACACATTTTTGTCCCAAGAAAAGTATGTCAAAGGCCTGTTAGAGAGATTTAGAATGGATTAGTGTAAGCCCATTACAGTAGAACATCAAACTGTGGAATGAAGATGGCTCAAAAGAGGCAGATGCGACACTTTACATACAGGTGGTTTTTAGCCTAATCTACCTGACCACTACTAGACCAGATTAGTCTTATGCAGTTAGTGTGCTAAGTCAATATATGTTCAAGCCACTTGAAAGTCATTGGAATGCAGCGAAAAGTGTTTTGAGGTATCTACAAGTACTGTAGATTATGGTATTATTTATACTGATTCCTCTCATGTTAGATTGACAAGATTTACAGATTGAGACTGGGCTGGAGATGTAGACGATTGTAGGTCCATAACAGGATATGCATTCAGCATTGGATCCAGGGTGATTACATGGAACAACAAGAAATAGAACACAATTTCCTTTTCTTCAGCAGAGACTTCCCCACGATGTGTGCAACAACAGTGAAGAAATTTGGTTGTGAAGAATTCTCTAGGATGTTGGGGAAGAATAGAAAGAGGCAACAATGATCAAGTACGACAACGAGAGTTCAATCAAACTTGCTAATAATCTGGTGTTTCACAAAAACACTAAACACATTGATACACAGTTCCACTTTGTCAGGGAGAAAGTGCAATCAAAAGAAATCCATTTGGTATATTGTAATACATGTGATAATGTTGAAACATTTTCACTAAGCCTCGTGGAAAAATTAAGTTTGAAATGTTTAAGGAGATTTTAGGCATATTTGTGAACCCATTGTCCATGAAGGGGGAGTGTTAGAAATAATGGATAATATCTTATAATAGTGAGTTGGTTCAGGTGAGCTCACTATATGAATTAGTTTCTATTTTTTAGGTTATTGTTCTAACTTCCCTAAATTTGTGATTACTATATATTGTGTAATGTACATGAGTAATGTAGAGCTTTCAAAACCTCATAATAATTTATTCTCATTGTGCTTTGCAATATCTATCTTACGGAAGCAGTTGTCCTCCTCTTGATATATTCAAAAATTGGTGAGTCCATTCTCAACTTTTAGTTCATATTTAAAAGCATGAGAGTACCATTTTGGTACATATTAGTGTTTTCTTTATACTGTAAAAAATATCCCATTCTCACTTCGAGACTGCAGATAAATACCAGAAATCACTTTGCACATTCCATTTGGATCCTAATCCAATGCTCCAAACTATTTTTCTATGGAAATCCAATCCCAAAAACTGAATTTTTCATCACACTGTGATCCATATGGGTTCAGGCCTCCTCTCTCCGATAAAATCCTCAAGCTTGTTGAATCCATTACTAGCCTCTTCCCAGAAGAGTGAAAGTATATCGTCCCCTTCCTAAGCGATATGTTAAAGGTACATTGTACTGATGTTGTCAGTGGAGGTTGTCGCAATGATCCCTAGGCAAGTCTTCCCTTTGGTGCAGTGAAAGTCGAGGAAATAAAGGCCCAAAAGATCACATTTGATATCAAGTTGGAGAAGTTTTACAACGTAATGAATACCGAGACATGCTACACGATTGACACCAACTTTGATTGTTTTTGAAGATTCAATAGTAGATCCTCTAAATAACACTAAAATATCCACAATTATTAACTAATTGTCTATTGTACGGGAGAGATTTCATAGGGCACAGGCCTAGTGATTTCTTATAAAATGGAAGGATAACAACAAAATTTTTGGGTAATCATGGAATTTAATTCTATTTCAGATTATACAATCTTGATTTATCATATATATAATTCTATCTCCTTGTTTAACATATCCATGGAATTCTGCTTTCATGTTAATCAACGAAGCTAAAGGATTCGGCATAAAATAAATGGTTCCATCATATCTGGATCCAAAACTCACCCACCAATACTTACTCACTAACATTAGTTTTTCATCTACAGACACTGGATATGATAATAGAAAATCCAAGACATTTATATGCTTATTATAATATATTCTCTAATTTTAAATTGAAATATTCTATGGCACATAAAATCATGTAATGCTAATATATATTTTTTAATGTTGTTATTTTTTCAAGTCTGTAATACGCCTCTGGATAGGAGTAGAGTACTTCGAATATAGGTAGAATTTGGGGAAGATTGCATGAGTTGAAAGCACCGCCAAAATTTTTCAAGAAGCAATTTTCATAATCAACGTGGGCAACAATGATTTTTTTTTTGTTAACTATTATATCAATCCATACACTTGATTGCAGTATAATGTTTCACAATTTGTAGATCCCATTCTACAAATCAATTCCAATTTTATTGAGGTACATCACTCATCTTCTCTCAAGGTATATCACTTATTTTATGTATAATTCATTTCACATTGATACCGAAATATGAGAACATGTGTTTCTGATTTCCAAAGAAAAAACCCATTTTCTTGTGTGGCAAAACTTATTGTTACAGGAAATCTACAATTATGGTGCACAAAGAGTAGTAGTTACTGAAATTCCTCTACTGAGGTGACTACCTGTAGAGAAAACAATAAAATTCATATAGAAAAAGGACCGAGGTTTCTTTAAGGATCTATATCAACAAGAAATTATGTATAAAATAAAAATTCATAAAATTCTTGGTCATAAAGGAAGTGATGGAATTCATGGATTTGGCGCTGAAGGAGGGCAAGGAGCTCATGGAGAAGACTCATGTTATTCTGAAGTAGGGTGTCACAAAGGAATAAGTGAATGAGATCATAGAAAAGATGAAGGTTACTAGAGGAGTCACTATCATGAAATTTATTACATCATTATCATCAACAATCACAAATAGTGCAACCCTTAGGGGTTCTTCTGTATTGTTTGTAAGTACCATTCTTTATGGTTGATATCATTGTTATGTTTTCTTACTTTAAAGTTTACTTAAAAAATCAAACCTTCGTACCCCTTGTCAAGATGAATGGTTTTGGTATATGTTTTCAAATGTTAGTTGAGCACAATACTTTATGTAGAACATTTAGAGTTCAAATCTTCAAGGCACTTAAATTACAACAGTCATTTTTTTTTCCCAGATATATTCTTCTTTGACCCAGAAAAAGTAGCTTATTCCATTTTTCACGTAGTCCTTGGCGAGGAAAATTAAGGATAAAAGTTAGCTAATGGATAAAATATCTAATGTGAAGATACATTGTGGCATGAATTTTATTATTAACAGATTGTTTATATTCTCTCTATATATATAATTTTTAATTTTATTTACGTTTCTGTTGTGCTTTATCTCGTTCCTGTCCTTTGGAAAAAATTCAATTGATGCCCATTTGTGTTTGTTTCCATGCAACAACTTAGACAAAGACATTATAACTTTATAGATATCAATCCCCTTTTCTGTTGCAATTATCATAGATAAAGATAATTTTTATCAAACCATTTATCGTTCAAGACATCTGACTAGACATTTATGATATTATGCAATATTTCTCAGTGAATGATTCAATCGAAATTTAATTACTCCTCTTTTGATGACACAGACGCACACATACTAAGTTCACTTGATGATTTTTTTCTATTTTCTTAATATTGTCTTTATTTGTTTTATCTTTCTTTGAATGAATAATTAAGGATTTGGTTTACGTCGAGGAAGATATCACCATTTTGTTATGTTTCTTCAATATTCTAAATGGTTTTCTGTTTCCTTTATTATTTTCTTCTGTAGGAAGCATCGATGGTCATTAAAGAATCTGTGGAGTCATTTTTGGAACAATATCGACCTACAGGAATTACTTCTTTAAAATTCAGAAAACGTTTGCTTGGGAATGTATCTTCAAAAATTGAAGGTCAGGTTAAGTTTTTAATATACTAGCTAAAAGTATAACTTTCTTATGTTGTTAATGAATATCAACGAAAAAAACATTGCTTTTTGGGATGCACAGTGGAACTACTTGGAATGGTTATAGTAGATACTCTTTATTGTCTCATGTTTTATGCTATTGACCAGTTGTATAGAATAAACATCACTATCACAAACAAATGTGATTAAAAAGGTTACTTCGATATTTATGTAAAATTAAAAAAAAAAAAAACCTTGTATGTAAAATGGAACTTATGCTGTTTGACATTGTTGTCCAATCATCCAATGTTAACAGATAACTTCGACATCTAAATCTCAAGTACATGTGGAATACCTTTCACAAATTTCAACGTGTTGTGTAGGGTTGGCATCATTTCATCAAAATGATAGATGGGTGGTATGGTGTTGAGACAATTATTCAAAATGTTGAGATCTAATATAGACCTTAAGAACAAATTCCTTAAAACACGTCAATCCATGACAATGACAAACTTGTTAAACATGCCAAATAACAACAATCATTATTTCATTTTGCGAATGCCCATGTTGCTTCGATGCTTATCAACTTGAAAAATTTGCAAGGCATCATAACTTGTAGCATCAATTTTCATAAATTAGTTCAATGAGATCTCTAAAACCCTGTCAAATTTGATTGGTGCCGTGTCATATTCCTTCATTTCAATAGTTTTGACAAACATCTCTTGTTGTAGCTTAGAAAAAAGGTCCCCAACTACATGAACTTGCACATCATTTTCAATGCTCATCATGGAAAAATGATCATCATGGAATTGAGTTGTTCATGAGCACGTGAACAACCCACCAAATGCTCTTGTTATTTCAAAAATTCCAAACACTTATTCAAAATCTTAGCATGCTTCAACATGTTGTTTGGGACCTTGGGATCTATCTCAATGATGTATTTATTACTCTACAACCCCATTCTTAGCACCCTCTTGATCCTTGTTTCCCTGTAAAAGGTATCAAAGTTCTTGGAGGTGTTATCTCCCATAAAATTAAAGCATTTTGATATTTTCCCCATATGATTTTCACCTAATGCTTTGAGCTCTTTAAACCTATAGGATGCTTCATCTTTAGTCTTTATAAAATAATAAGGTTTTGTGAGAGGAATCATCAATTAATGAAACATAATATAGCTTATGTATGAATGAAGAGGAAGGCATAGGTCCACAAACATCTCGTTGCATTAACTTGAGAATATTTCTTTATGTTTCCTCACTAGATGAAAAAGAAATATTTGAATGCTCATTTTGTGAACACCCTATACACTCTTGAAACTTTATATACATTATATTTGACTAACCCAAAGTTGAAACTTTAGTCAACCTTTCAAGCGGAACTTTATTCAACTCTCCTTAACCTTGGTTAATTCTTAACATCCCCTCGTCTTAACCATGGTTATACTTCGTTGCACCCGAATTAAACCATAATTCATTAACCCACTTTATTTCTATTATCACCCATATAATAGAAATACACGTAAAACACATTTAATCTTACCTTTATGCCACCTTACACATATACTGACGCTCACCTTTATCAGTTCAATTCTCCACCATTGATTTCACTTCCCCAGTTCAACGGCTATCGCGCGATCTCCATTCATCCTCCAGAACTCAATAACTTTAACTCGTGTCCATAACCATATCGGGTCTGCTCAGAATGTTAACCTGCGCGCACTTTTCTGTACAATTACCATCCGATCCGTCAACCCATGGATGGTCCTGATCACCAGATATCAACAAAGATTTAACTCTGTTGTATAAACTCTCATCAGGTGCAATTTCCAAATTAAACCCCATGCTTGTTTTTCATGTGATATGTGTCTGATCACCCTTTCAACAGATGGTGTGATCTCCTTCAGATTTCAACTCAATTGAGATATGTGTTATACCTTCATCGGGTTTGTTTTTTGGAAACCACTTATGGTTTTGATGCCGCATGAAAACCACTTTCTCCTAAGGAAACCACTCTCCTCTTCCGTTAACACTTAAACTTAATATTCATCGTTCATTTCTTTTACTTTATGCTACATGACTTAATCTTGATTACCCATCGCCTTCGACCTCGTTCCTTGATCTCCTAGATCCAATGGCCCCTCTACATTGTCACCTCATTTCTTCATCCTTCCTCTACTTTGTTTTTATTCCATTTCTCAGTGTTTCTGTGGTTTTAGTTTTCTTTAGGGTTTCAATATTTAGTTGCCCTAGAACACAACTCCCTCTTGATTTAACTCTTCATGCTCTTAACACATTCACTCCTGAATCTCGACTGTGATCCTTCGAATGGATTCAAGTGATCCAACACGATCATTCATATCACTTCTTCTCTGTGTTCTGCTCAAACTCCACCTACATACATATACTATGTAGAAACTTTAGTTTCCACACACAATTCATAACTCCATGAATCAATGCACACCACATAATTCAGAATCGAATTCTCTGTATTGATAAATAAATATTTACATGCAAGCTTCTCTCTCCCTAGCTTGATATTCTAATTAGTGGCCTCTGTTTTCCTACCTACCCGTAGTCTTATAGTCAAACCCTTTAACTAATTAACTAGCTAACCCCTAACTAGCTAACCCCTTTCTATGCCTTTTAGGCTTACATTTATACAAAAGGATTCTATAACCAATTCCTGGTTTAGATCCATAAACTTCTCAACAAAATCCTAAAATCTCATCTTTATCCCTAAGGATCCTCTTTAATCTACAAATCATGAAACCAACTCCTAATCTAAGATTTACAACTGATTCTCAAATCTTTCAACTATCCTAAATCTCTCATGTTCTCCAACATTTGAGAACATTTACAAATATGCCTCACAATACTTAATTAATTCCTATTCTCATTAAAATCACTCAAAAGCCTAAGTAATTACATTAATTTTAACACTAAGGAAACCAAATTCCTTAAAACACAAGACCCCCCCTATGTCTACTGAAATACAATGATTCTTCTGAGCTCAATGCTCTTGCATCAGACTCCCAAAGTAGAAAACATTCGTGATCTCCTGATCATGTGTCTTCATATGTTGATAGAAAACCTCCAGGGTCACAAACTTTAGTTTGTAGTTGTCTAAATGCTCTGCACCTTTGCTTCTTCTGTATGTCTATTGTCTTTTGTTTCATCTTCCTCTCCTTGTCAATCAGGTTCAAGTTCTGATTGATCATCCTTCCTACTATAATTTCCCTCATCTTCGACTGTTTCATCATGAGCTACCATAATTCTTCAATCTCCATCTCCAACACATCCTTGGGCTCGTCCATACTCTGCCACTTACTGTTACTCTTTCTCTTTGTTTAAGGTTGTTGCTGTTGTTCACTAACTCTTCAAACTCTTGTTCTTCTCTTTGATGTTGTCAAATTCTTACTGCCGCCATTTCATCCTTACCCTCTTTCATGATTATCTCTTTCCTCATTGAATCCTGACTTTCCGGCATTCTCTCCAGCAATTGAACATCTCTGTTCCATGGATTAAATTCTTCCATAGAATCCTCTTCTACCGTCTTTACTTGGCTGCTCATCTGTGCCAAATTTCCTCCAACATCTGCAACTAAACCTGCACTCACAAAACAATTATTAAAATAAAAAACATAAGGCCTCAATGCCTCTTCTTCCTTTGGAAAAACTCCAGTATGTTGCTCTAATTTCTCCTCTTCTATCAGCACATCATTACGCTGATTCAACCTCTTTAAAGGATTCTCTAAATAATTCTCTAAAGTACTCTCAAGGCTATCAGTTAGTCTTCCCTCCACATCATCTGCTCTAATGATGTCTTTCTGCTCTTGTCCACTGTAGTGAACTCCTTCTGCTGCAATCACACTGTCATACTCTGAATTTCCTAGCAAATACTCCAACAACTCAAGTTCTCTGTGACATTTCATAAGTACTTCATCATTACTTATGACTCCCGCATTTATACTTAAATTATCAATTTGAAAATTACATAGTTCAACAATATCAACCATTGTTTCACACATCAGTTCTTTAGACTGAATTTCAACTCCCTCTTTCACAAGAAATTGTTCTGGTCTTGTATCATCTTCAAACATCAATGTTTTACTAAAGTCTTTATGATTTTCCAAGTCCTCTACATGACTCAGAAATATTTCGATGGTCTGCTCTTCAGCCTCTTCAAGCCCTCCACTTGGTTGCTTGATATCCTTCTCCACTTCTTCTTTCAGAACAAAATTTACATTCTATTTGTCTTCTTCCTCCTTTATGACAATATTAGAAAATTGTCTTTCCTTACATGTTTCACCTGCAAACATACAAAAATCATCATATTTAAAATCATGTGACCTTTTTGTCTCACTTGAATTTTTAGTCTCCAAGTCCTCATCTTCACCTAGAACTTCACCTTGTTCTAGTTCACAAATCGACACTTCCATTTCCAACCCAACTTCTCTAAGCTCTTCCATGAGACACTTCACTTTCTTTTGTTGTAGCCTTCTTTATAACTTAGATCACTTCATTGGCTTTTTCTTTAATACCCAACCTAGTCTTTGGTTTTCCTCAAGTATCATCCTTAATATATTGAGTTGTTCTTTCATCTCAGCAATCTCTTTGTCAATTTCCTCTTGACTCATTCTCTTGCCATTTACCTTGGCACTCTCTTTCTTCACTTGGTGGATTTTCTCTAAACCTCTGATATGACTATCAATAGTCATATTTTCCTCCATCTTTGTGAGTTCCTCACTCACTCACAATGAGCTGCACAGGTCTCCGCAACAACAAGTCCTCCCTACTGCATGATACCTCACTAAGCTTCTCTCCTTCGAGCTTAGTATTTTGGCATCTATCTGGTTCTCTTCTTTAAAAGCATATGAGCACTCGAGGCTCTATACTTCAACGCATCTGCACTTTTAAGAACACAACTATTCTCTTGTATTTCAAACACAAATGAAATACTAGGTTCTCCCACTCTCTCTTAGAAAACTTTACTCGCTTCCCTCATCATTACCCTTCATGTTGTGATCTTCTTTCTAAGATGCTTCATTAATTAGTGTTACCTGCATATCAATGATAATTAAACAAAAGATCATTTCCAACTTTCAAAAGCTTACTGTTCAGCTTCCTTCTAAGAACACTATTGTCCTTTTTGTCCAACCTTTAGTTCGATTCTTCAGGTTCACTTCCACCTATTTATCTAGTCTTTCATTCAGTTTGTTCTTTAGAACATATGCAACTTTCCTTGTCTGTCTGATTCTATCAATCTTTACTCTGTCTTTAACCTGCAAAACTCAAACCAGAGTTAAATAAAACAATACCTGCATGATTTCACAAGCAGTCTCCATCCACTCTTCACGTTTGAGTAAATCTCCATTTTGCTCAAGAAAACAAACATCACTGTGTTTTCTTTATGGTTTTGCAATCTCTTCTTAAGAGTATCACTTACCCTGACCTGATGTCATGCCTTCTACTTACTAGATTCAAATAACCTGATCTTCCCTTTCCACATATACATTCTTAAAACATAACACAAAATTTCCTTATTCTGTTCTGATATCAATTGTTTCAATCAAAACTCGGCTCTAATACCAAATGATGCCAGACTAAGCCAAAAATACCCACATTATGAAAATAAAATTGCATGTCACTGGTCCCAAGCCTTAATCACCTGATCCATGATGAAAACATTCACAAATAAAGGCTTAAGGCTTCTTAATTTAAATCTCATGCGGAAACATTATATTTGACTATCCCATAGTCTAAACTTTAGTCAACCTTTCCAGTGGAAATTTATTCAACCCTCCTTAACCTTGGTTAATTCTTAACATCCCCTCGTCTTAACCATACCATGGTCAGAATTTATTACACCCGACTTAAACCATAATTCATTAACCCACTTTATTTCTATTATAACCCATATAATAGAAATACATGCAAAACACATTTAATCTTACCTTTCTGCCACCTTACACATATACCGACTCTCACCTTTATCGGTTCAATCCTCCGCTGTTGATTTCACTCCACCAGATCAACAACTATCAAACAATCTCCATTCATCCTCTAGAACTCGCGTGCATAACCATATTGGGTTCGCTCAGAATGTTAACCTGCATGCAAATTTTCATGCGATTACCATCCGATCCGTCAACCCATGGAAAGACCTCATCTCATGATATCAATGAAGATTTAACCCCACTGTATAAACAATCATTGGGTTTGATTTCCAAATTAAACCCCGTGCTTGTTTGCACGCGATATGCATCCGATCACCCTTTCAACGGACGGTCTGATCTCCTCCAGAGTTCAAATCAATTGAGATATGTGTTATACCTTCATCGGGTCTGATTTCTAGAAACCACTTATAGTTTTGATGTCACGCGAAAACCACTTTCGATTAAGGAAACCACTCTCCTCTTCCGCTAACACTTAACTTTAATCTTCGATGTTCATTTCTTTTACTTTATGTTGCGCAACTTAATCTTTATCGTTCATTGCCTTCAACCTCATTCTTTGACCTCCCAGATCCAACGGCCCCTGTACATCGTCACCTCATTTCTTTGTCCTTCCTCTACTTCGTTTTTATTCCATTTCTCAGTGCTTTTGTGGTTTCAGGTTTCTTCAGGGTTTCAATATTTAGTTGCCGTGCAACACAATTCCCTCTTGATTTAAATTTGCATGCTCTTAACACAGTCACTCCTAAATCTCAACTATGATCCTTCGAATGGATTCAAGCGATCCAGTACGATCCATCATATCACTTCTTCTCCGTGTTCTGCTCTAACTCCACATGCATACATATACTATGTAGAAACTCTAGTTTCCACACACAATTCATAACTCCATTAATCAATACACACCACATAATTCAGAATCGAATTCTCTGTATTGATAAATAAATATTTACATATGAGTCTCTCTCTCTCTGGCCTGATATTCTAATCAGTGGCCTCTATTTTCCTACCTGCCCATAGGCTTATAGTCAAACCCTCTAACTAAGTAACTAGCTGACCCATAACTAGCTAAACCCTTTCTACTCCTTTTAGGCTTACATTTATACAAAAGGATTCTATAACCAATTCCTGGTTTAGATCCATAAACTTCTCAACAAAATCCTAAAATCTCATCTTTATCCCTAAGGATCCTCTTTAATCCAGAAATCATGAAACCAACTCCTAATGTAAGATTTACAATTGTTTGTCAAATCTTTCAACTATCCTAAATCTCTCATGTTCTCCAACATTCGAGAACATTTACAAATATGCCTCACAATACTTAATTAATTCCTATTCTCATTAAAATCACTCAAAATCCTAAGTAATTACATTAATTTTAACACTTAGGAAACCAACTTCCTTAAAGCACAATAACCCCCTATGTCTACTAAAATACAATGATTCTTCTGAGCTAAATGCTCCTGCATCACAATCTTTTCTATCTTTTTGTGAGCTGGTTTCATAACACGAAGGGCAAGGTATGCTCAATGCATAAAACTTTGCACGAGTATCAAAAGAATATTGAACATATATAATAATTGATTAAAAGGTAGTCACTGTTCGATCATCATTTAGACTGCTGCCATGTGCACCGTAGTCCATGACATTGAAGATCCGTGAAGCACTGGAATCAGTTTTGCTCAGCAACACCTTTCTATGAGTAGCCCAACTTGTATCCACCATTAACAGGGCCATAATAGCAACAAATGAAGCGAATGTAGTCTGCAAATAATTTCTTTGTTAAAAGTGCCTTATCATTTTTCACATACACAGTCTGTAGATAATTTATTTGTTAAAAGCATCTTATAATTTTTTCTCACACACAGAACTGAAATCATATTGTTTGCAACCTACAGAACCATAGTGTGATTTAGTCATTACTAATGATTTACAAGCCATTGTGAAAATTTGAAGCCGAACCTTTGTTACAGCCTATAAGTGATCAAAACTTGTTTCATGACAAGGAGAAGAGTGGGGATTTTATATTGGTCAGAAAAAAATAAAGCACACCAAATAGAGGTAGAAAGGAAAGAAGAAATATAAAGCAGATCAATAAAAATCCATGAGTTCTACAGAGTGGGTACTTTGTTTCCCTCTCAGAACTCACTCAGTTTGCCAAGTATTCTTATGGTCATATCTCTTCTTCTGGATTGTAACCTCTGGATCCATAGGGTTGTGTGTATTGGGATTTTCCATTGTTTTTCTCTTAATATGTCATTGTTAAGAGTCACTTTCATGACAACTGTGCCAATTTCTAGAATCTTGTTGTTCAACTTGGTAATCCCAATCGAAGCCGGTGAGCCATCGTTTCATTGAGCATGCATTGGAAACATCATTGTAGTCTCTCACTCTCATTTGGGTAGACATCGTCATCACGCCTCTCAGTGGCAATGTCATACCTAATCACCTCTCCTAGCCTCCTGGAAACGGGTCTACCGATCCTCATTCTTTGTCTCAAACCTTCGATTTTATATGCCGATGGCCGGGGTGGAATCTACGTGAGAATACGCATTTGACTCAGTAAAATTTCTCTGAGAGGGTTTGATAGAATGAGGGATGAATCCAAGGAAAAATAGGAAGATATAGATAAACTATACAAGATCTTATCCAAATTTATGGTGATTTCTTTAGTTTAGCCACTGAAAGATGTCTAAATTTCTTAAAGAACTTTGTTTCAATCAAAATATTAACCAAATCGTTTACTTGATTAAAGTATTAAGGCACCTGGTTTGCTTGAACTCCGAGCTCCAGATCCTAATTCTTTTCTCATTTCCCCAAATTCTCACCAAAATTCACCACAAGCAAATTCTCCACAATGGGAAATTACCCGAATTCCATTCGCGATGCTTCCTCGAACTTTCTAAGCCTCGAATTCGGTAATCTTCGGCAATTCAGAGTCATTTGATTGTAGAAAATAACCAAGGCTCTATGCTATTTCAGAAAAACCCAGATGGCTGATGGAAGGACCTAAATGGCCGAAAAGACTTGCATTTCATGCTAAAAGGACTCTTTGCAAAAGGGAATCGCTACGATTGGAGAATCCAAGAATCAGATATCTTGAATGAATTTAACATACCTATGATCGCATGGCTACACCTACCCTTCTCCTCCTTACCCGATAAACCATGCAACTGGAGGGAAATAAATGAGGGAAAAAGCAATTTTGATTTAAATCTTGCAACTATAGGGAAATAAAAGAGGGAATTTTTTTTTTTGATTTAAAACTGCAACTCGAGGGAAATAAATGATGGAAAAAATAATGTTTATTTTTGAAAGACAGAAATCCCATGAAACCTTAAATGCAATGCATGTGTTTTTGAATGGAATGTAATTTAAATGAAATGTGTAAGTATTTTCTTTGGTTAATAGGGTTTTATTAATCGTAAAAACTAGTTGGGTCTTTATGTCACCAAACATTAAATGAAATGCATGTGTTTTTGAGGTGAAATGAAATTTAAATGAAATGTGTAAGTCTTTTCTTTTGGTTAATAAGGGTTTATTAACCGTAAAAAAACCAGTCGGTTCTTTATGTCACCAAACATTATTTGAGGAGATTTTGATTTATTGATATAAAAAATATGATTTATGGTGAAATCAAAATAACCTTTTTGTAGTTAAAAAGTGTATCAATGTAGTAATATTACAATAATAATTAATTTCAATGAAATGTTTGGTTTTAGTAAAGATAAATAATTTTTAGAGAATTTTCATGATGTAGGGAGTCAATTTGAGAAAGGTGATAGCTTGGCTTCCACATGCTTTAGGATATCGATATCTTTTTGTCTATAAACATTAGGGGTTGAAAAATAAGATAGGCTCTATAGCTAAGCTTGTTACAACTTAGCTATATTTTGAACCAAAACTTGTTGTTGATCTCATGGATATGATAGAAATTTTGTGGCTTGTAGGGTAGTCTTGTAATTAAATAAATGAAGGTACTACATAGGTAGGAAGAATCATTTTGGTGGAACTTGGCCATAAAGGGGAAATCTATCTTTGAATAGTTTAAAGAGAAACTACACTTGCTAGATTATGATTGTAAGGACATCACTTTAAAATCTAGGCTAGTGTGTACACACTAACCAAAGGGTGATTAGTCAAACCAACAAAAGTATTATAGGTGCCTCTAGAGAAGTAGGTGTTATTTTTCTCTCATTGGCTAGGTATGGGAAATGAAGATAGAGTAAGATAAGGATTTAGCCACTAGTATTTCCTATGATTTTGATCCCTTCTTCTAGCATCATCCTTCTTAAGGTAGTCCTACATCTAGATTAATTGAGAAGAAAAACGTGAAATTAAGATATCGTTTGATGGATCCTTTTAGTTAAGAATTACTATTGGAAGCAGATACCAAACATATTTTGTGAAGAGTATCTAGTACTATGGCTAATATGAGGGTTATGAGTGCCTTAAATTTGTATACTACTCCTCATGTATAGTATTTTCCCATGGTTATTCTAGTTATTATCATTTACAATGCAATACAAAACCAAGGGAATATTGGAGGTCTACCTAGGTATGCTAGTCTTACCATAATAAAGTTACAATCTAAAGCCTACATAAAGAAATTTATCTACTTGGAATCATCATAACCCAATATCTAGACAAGGGGAGCTATCATAGATAGCAAGCCACACTTAGTAGGTGCAAGTTTGATATGTGCCACTTATAATTGGGTTAGCTTGGAAATCCTTAAAAATGGGAAATCTAATTTATTAATTGTATTTAATGAGAAAATACCATGCACCAGAAATTTTTCATTAAGATTCAGTAAGTTATAATTTCAAACTAAAATGGCACAAATGGAAGTAAACTTGAAAGCATATCTTTGTTCATAATCTAAGATCTTTTTCACTGGCTTAATATTGAATGCTTGTAGTAAGCTTGAGTTCAATATAAAACTTCATCATCATTGATAAGGGATTCATCTCCTAAAGGCATAACTCCCTTCCACTTCATCGTTTAATGCAAAGGTTAAAAGGAAGTATATACATTAGCATACACATTACCAATGACATGGAAAATATCGAGGATGATAGATGGTTTATTAGGATGACTCATCTCACTTATGTTGAAGCTCAAATGGATGTAAATCCTGAGTGAATCCTAGCAGCTCATAGAATTCAATAAAACTATTATTTCAAATGGAAAATCCATACAATGGTAGTATGCTTGAAATATTATCTCTTTCCATGTTATGGTTTCATCATCTTGAGAAGCCTCTAAATCCTCTTGGCCCTAAACCCCCTAAACCTACCTTTATCCCTAACCTATTAACCACTAATGCCTTAACCCTTGAGCCCTAGACTAGTCTTTTTGTCCCTTAATCCGTTAAAATTTAAACTGCTAACCTCTTACACCATATACCCCTAAACCTTAAACCCCTTAGCCCCTAAACCCTAATTAAAATACACATATTATGTCTACTTATTCTCTTCTTAACTTACTCTCAATTTGTTGTGTATGTAGAATACATCTATAACAAAAAAAGAATATGTTATTTTATTAATATTTTATAGTTGAGTTGTTAAATTTATATATACTTAATATTTTGATTTTTTTTTTTAAGTTTTGAATCTATTTATATGTTTAATAACATAAAAACTTAAAATAGATAAATTTAATCATAACTATTAATGAATTTCTAAAAACAATTTGTATAAGTAGTTAATAGTCAATAAATATTGTTCAATGATTATATACAATAATAATTTTAAAATGACACAAGGGAATTGTTTAACTTGTTATTGTCAATATTGTTGGGTATTTGGTTACTTGTCTTTTAATAAGTATATCATTATGATCCATGAGGTGTAGACTACTTGGTTTGCATAGGGTTTTATCCCCCTAGGTCACAGTTTCAAACCACATGGGGACGGGGTGAGGATGGAAGCCACCTTGGGGGAATTAACTGTCCCAAGGGGCATCGAAAATTGACTAAGCCTCACATAATCATGGTGAATAACATCCTATTGTGGGTAGATCAGTCTTCCTCTATCCAATAAAATGGCTAGCCCTGGCTTAGGCTCACCTAATCACACAAAAAAACAAGTATATCATTATGATCTTCTTGAATTAAGGATGGTACTATGTTATGTCATTAATGAAGAGTCACTCGCAAGTAACAACATGGAAAAACTAAGCTTATAGCTTATAGCCAAAGCATCAAGAGTTAGAATAGAATTCTTAAGTGATCACAGTAAAAATAATACACATCGGAGATATCATGTACACGTGGATCATACAAATCAGGCTAAATGTGGTAGCTAAAACAACCTCTTCCTACACCTAGTGTCCTAGACGAACAAGGCAAGTTGTCATTAAACCAGTGATACATCCATGAATTACATATATATCCATATATCTCAGTTGGGAAATGATCGATGTGAAAAGAATCATAGGGGTTGAGATGACAATCAAAAATTAAAAATATCCTCTAAAAAATCATATAGAATGTGGGGTAACATGTCCTATGACATCCAACTTGCAATCTATGATAGGAAATCCTGAAAATTCAATGACAATGATGATAACGATCATCATATGATGATGACTTGGATGATGATGTTAAAGATAATGATTATGATTTTGACAATGATGACATTTAAAAAAGGAGAAGATTGGCCAAGGTCATTAGCATCATTATCATAATCATCATAATCATTGTTATCATAATCATTGTAATTGTAACCACCATAATCTTTATTATCACCATCATCCTATTCTTGGAAGTTGGGATTGATGCCTTATGGTTTTCTTAAGACTTCCAACAAATTTATTTCAAGGGCTCTAATCTAGGTTTTGATGGTTTATTAGTAGTATTACATACTCCATTAGGATGTGTGTATGAATTATAAGTGTGGTCAAAATTAGTGATGAAAGGAAAGTTGTTTCACCAATGTGGAAAACCACCTTTATGGTTCTGACAAAGTTTCTTAATTATATAAAACCTTAACCGAAATCAACATTTTTTTTAATCATAGAGTGACCTTATCTTTTGTGTATGGGTAGACTATAAGATTATCTTAAAAAATAAACCTCAATAGTGTTTAACTATTTGTAATGCAATTAGAAAAAAAAAATATTTTTGTATTATGACAAAAAATAGTCATTCTATTTAACTTACGATGGATGTTGACTAGAGAGATGTTTTCCAACTCGAAAAATATATGACTTGTCAATCATCAATATTCCAATAGATAGATAATTAAGCTATTCAAATGTCAAATATTTGATGAATATTCAATTGTCACCGCATATTTGACCAACAAAATTATCGTCAAATATCTGAATAACCTATCGTAGGATATCTGAAGATAATTGTGTTCATTGGATATTTGACAAATGTTGGGTTTATTTTTTTAAATACAAAAAATATTTTTAAGTAAAATCCAACAATATGACTAACCTATCAGAGTACGACATTGGATTTTCCACCGATATGCACTAGTGGGTGTTAGGGGTTAATGATCACAATTTAAGAGGATAAGGGGTTAAGACTTACGGGCTTCATGGATTTTAGGTCAGGGGATATGGCTTCAAGATGTTTAAGGAATTTAAAGTAAGTAATTGTTTGCTCTCAATGTTTCTATTAAGATAATAGAATATTCCCCAAATCTACAATAGAAATGAATTCAACAACTTTAGATTGGCAAGGTATATTAGCTTCTTCCAACAAATTTTAACTGGATTAATTTTATGGAATTCATGATTTAGGGGTGAGAACTAAACCTATTTATCATTTGTAGGAAATATGTCATTAGTGCCCCTATTGAGGTCCACATATTATCTGAGAAATGCCAAAGGGAAGAAGCAAATAGATTGGTGTTATACTGATTTCTTCGTGCACATGGAAGGGGCCCTAGTCAAGTTGGTCCCAAAATGTTTGTAGAGGTGTCTAGATCCTATCAATTCATTGTAGCCTCGCACTCTCTGTAGTTTTAGATATACAAATCCAAATCAGCATGTTACACAAATGTATCTATTGTGTGAAGTTTCGCATCAACTCAAACTAAAACTACTCACCATCAATCTGTGTGGAGCTTCCTTAGTCCTCAAACCTTCTCCTGTGTGGAGCTTGAGAAAATATGTGCACACACATATAACATTATAGCATGTTGTGGAGTACATTTACAAGAAACCAACCATTCAAACTTTTATATTCTGTCGAGATTGAGGCATGTGTTAAATGCATATTATCTACATCTCTACACAATGGTGTCCATTATAATTTGAAGTTTCTTGTCCTTCTAGTATGATCTAATTATTTCTTTGTGCAAGATGTTTTTCAGTCCCATTATTAAAATTTTGATGTTTATGAACATTATATGGATACAATGGATGTCTCGAATAATAAAAGAGTCCATTATTTTACCATTAATAGTGTTTAGTATTTGCATATGGTGTAAATTCAATGGTTCTACTGGTGGTTACTTAGGGTCAACTTAAATAGTTCTTTCACATGCATCAAAATAAGTAAAAAGTGATAATAGGAAGGACTCATGGAAACTTTTCTAATCGTACATGTTGAATCTGTGAGTGTTGTTGTTGTGCTTAATTTCTTATTGGAGTACCTATCAGATGACAAAGTTTGTACAAATGTTTGAAATGATACTAAATAAGGTGGACCCGAGGGACTGAAGAATGAAATCAAAAGACAATACTTGATTGAGATCTATAGGTGGCTGGAATAGAATCACCTTGAACTCCAATCAATGTTTAATTCTTACATAGGCAACATCCGACATATTATTGGTTAGCATTTTCAACATTGAAACTTGTACTGCACCTTTTTTCGACTTCAAAATAAAAATTTTCAATCAAAATCAACGCATGATCATGCTTTCAGGTAAACTAGTGTCATCCATAATTCCTATGCAAAACATGAGTACATGCTCAAATCAACTTGTCTTGGCTGATATTGGTAATCATATTCACTAACTAGTGGGTAGATAAAGGATCTTGGTCATTGTATCAACACTCACCCCAAGGGGATATCATGTGAATTTAGATCAACACTCTCCCCATAAGGCTATTATGGTGTCAACTTCACTAACTAAATCAAGGCGTTGCACTCTTCCAGCATGGATATTGTGTTTTATCCCTCCATTAATGCACCATTCTAGAACAACAATGGCATCCCATGGCATGTATTGAACTATTGCCAAAACGTTAACGCACCCAAAACTATTACATGAAGAATGCAAAATAATGATTAGCACAATTCCTATATCCCTACCTCAAAAAGTAAGAGATATTCATTAGTGTAAAGTAGATAGATGATACATGCAATTATGTTAATTGTAGATGAATCCATCTGTAGTGTTAAACTTTAGAGACAATAGGGTATTTGGAATTTTAACACTGTAAATGGCTTCAAAGACCCCTTTGTCTCTAAATTTTAATACTGCAAATGGATTCAAAGACCCCCGTAATGAAATGTAACACTTCAGTATCAAAATTACAATTTTCCATTTCTGGAGTGGTACACAATTAAAAATTACTAACACAAATGACTAATTCATATACTTGTTATACTTGTTATTTGGTCATATTTTTATTCTTGGACTATAATAGTCATTTATGTTAAACATTATTAATTTTGTCACTTATTATCTAGTCATATATTTTAATCCTAGACTAAATTAGTCATTTAAGTTAGTTGCTTTTACGTTAGTCACTCATTATCTAGTCATATATTTTATCCCTAGACTAATTATTCATTTAATTTAGTCAATTTTAGTTCGGTCACTTAAAATTGCTCGAATTTAGTAATTCACTTGAAATAATTGTGGTGACTAACTTTTTTAGTCACCTAGTCATTAATTTCATCATTTTCTACTAGTGATGTGGCTACCCAAAAACATCCTAAATCTCTGCATGAGGCTCCTACTTAGGAACTATAAGCTCCTCCTATAGTGGGATACTCAACTCTCACTCTAGAGAACATCTCATAGCCTTCTACTCATCAAATTTAAAACCTCTCCTCATTACTATCACCCTAGGTGATGACAAATACACCCTATAGTTATGTGGTGTCTCTATGTATCCTACAAATAGTCCCATCTCAACTACGGGCTCAAGTTTCTTCCTGTTGTCCTTGGAGACATGACAATACAAAGCAACTCATGAAATGAGATACAACTGCCTTCCTCCCATAGGAATCTTTGTTTGTGATCATGCCAATTATTCTATGAGGATTCCAGTTGTGCAAATAAACTGTGTTGTTGCATGCTTATGCCCATGGGTGTGATGGAAACGACTCATCATGCAACATGGCTCTTTCTACTCCCATTATTCCTTTGTTCCTCCATTCAACTACCCCATTTTGTTGTGGGTTATGGGGTGTTATTAATTCTCTTCTAATACCCTATTTGGCACAAAAGTCCTTAAAGGTTCTAGATACATATTCTCCTCCATTATCACTTCTCAGAGCTTTCAATTTCTAACCAGTATCATTTTAAATCAATGCTTCGTATTCAACAAATTTTGAGAAAACTTCATCCTTCTTCTACATGAATAAGATCCAACATTTTCTTGAAAATTCATCAACAAAATAACATAATACTTGTGTTTTGTTGTAGAGGTTGTAGAATATGGTCCACATACATTAGATTGGACTAACTCCAAGATAACTACAACTATGTTATCTCAGCCCTGGAAGGTGGATTTGACATATTTCCCCAATGTGCATCCCTTGTAGATGTCATGTTGGTCAAGGGTACATTTCGAGAGACTGGTGGTAATCTGTTGCATGATTTTTAAGGCCCCATGGTGTAATTCTCCCACCTGTCTGTGTAAGAGTTCTCCAACATCCCAACTTTGCAGTTCTCCTACCTTTCTACTTAGTGCATCACAAGCTTCCACCTCAAGTTTGTATAGGTTATTCACACAAACTCCAATATTTTTCACTTTCTCGATAGTTACATGTCTCAGAAAGTCTTTCCCCTTACTAAAAGCAACATCATAGCCATGATCCTTCGAAAAACTATATAGATAAAGTTCTACTTCATCCCAAGTACATACATGACATCTTTCATATGAAGATGGAGCATGACTCCCTCTTAAAGGTTACAATACCAATTCCTTTGATATTGTACCACCCATAATACCTAAGTTCTATGTGCATTTGGAGATCCTTCTCCTGTAGGCTACTAAAGGATTCTTTACATCATGTCATATGGAACGAGGCACCTGAATATAGATACCCAACACTCCCCATTATAATGTTTTCCATACATGTAATCAAGGTGAAGTCTAATTTGAATTGTGAGGCAAGTGCTTCACCTCCTGCTCCTCTTGAAGGCTTCTTGTTAGGCTTATTGTGTGAAACATTTGTTGCATAGTGCCCAAATTCATGGTAGAGAAAACATTTTATCTTGATCAAGCCCTTCTTCTTTCCATTGTTCTGGCTAGTCTGTGGTTTTCTTTTGGTTGTCTTTCCCTTGCCATTATTTCCCTTTGACCTCCAGTGTATAATGCGGGATATTCTATATGATATGGAATTATCTTGGATATTGTTGTATTATGACATTATCTTGTCTCACTTTTTGAATCTAATTATAAAAATATAATTAATAAAATTAAAAGGACTATAGGGATAATAAGAAAAGATGGGATAGTTTTCAAATCAAATTATAAAAATATAATCAATATCATTAAAAGGACTATAGGGCATAATAAGAAAATATGGAATAGCCAAATTAAGTATTCTTTATTCACATATCACATAACAAAGAAAGGTTCTATGGGTAAAATTCCATTTGAGCTTGGGTATGGGATGGATATTACATTGCCTATTGAATCATTTGACAATATTGGTAGATCGTATCTTGCAACATGTTTCTATTGACTTTGATGCCTTGTAGGAAAAAACCTCAGAACTAATCAAGTTGGATGAAAATATGAGAAAATCCTATTATCACCTTGTCAAGAGCTAAGAAGTCATGAAGAAAAGAATTCATAGAAGGGCTTAAAGGAGATATTGTCATATAATAGATCTTGTACTACTACATAACAAAAATGGAGAGAAAACTAAGAACCATGGAAAATTTGATAGTTTGTGGCTAATCCCTTACGTAATTATTGAAGTTGTTAGTGAGAATTCATTCAACATTAACCATCTAAATGGTGAGAGTCTTCCTTTTCCCATTAATTGGAAAACTTTAAATAACTCTACAAAGGTATAACTAAGCACTATGCGGGGCACATTTCTCACTCTTACATAGTTTTCCTTTTTTATTTTTCATTGATGTGTTCTTACTTTCCTTAGTTAGTTACATCTCACATCATCTTTATTTTATTACTTGGATGTTACTTCATTTTCTAGAATAATTATCCTTCACTAGAATAGATGTTACTTCATTTCCTAGAATGGATGTCACTTCACCTAGGCAATTTTATCCCTAAATGGATTAGAGAACCTTGGTGGACTTCTTATGAGGACTTATGGTTTTATGGGAACCTACACTTGTAGGGGTGATCAAATGTGTATGGGCCAACACATCACATATCAAGGTGCACCTATGTCATTTCAAATGGTTAGTGTCTATAAAGTATATGGGATACCTTGGTTTTGGTGCAGTATTACTCATGAAAGCTCTCACAACATAACAGTCTCTTATGAAAATTTTCATGTTTACTAAGATAGCTCACGATTCCCAATGTAAAATGGTTTAGTTAGTCAATAAATCAACCTAATTTCAAATTTCATATCATGATTAGAGGATTCCTTGTCGCATAGAAATTTTCTAATCATCACATTTAATGAAAATTTATGGCTTTGTCAAACTTGGTTAGCACGATAGGGGGAATAATCCAAGTGGATTTTCAAGAATAGGTTTGGGAAGAATATTGCATGCATTACATCCAAAGTGGTTAGCACAATGAGACAAATAATATCTAGATATTAGAATTTTGAGATCATAAAGGGTAATAGAGGTCAATCAGAAGGGAAAGATGACATGGTAGTCAACATGATGATGTGCCAAAGCCCTACATGGTTGAAGTTTAAATCCATACCATCCACCTAATAGTTATTGAATATTAAAATAAATCTTTGGAAGCCCTATTCCAACATAAACATGTCTAAATGTGTAATTACATGAGTGGTATGGATTTAATTCAAACTATTTGAAAACATTCTTAATAATAATCACAGATCAATGATTGTGATTTATCTCCAAAGTAGTTATGTCTTTTTTACCATTTAAATTAAATTCACTAATTAAAAGGAAAAATGTCATATGAAAATGAGTTATGTTTTTCTGGGCATGTAGTATGTAACACTCTCCTCCCACATCTACCCAAGTAACTGACCAACCATGGTAAACATGTGATGAGAGGCTACTATGATATGATTCAACCTCCTAGGTGACCTTAATGAAATGGAATCGATAGAAACCCATCATATAACATTCCACATCTGCTACAAGATCCCTTAGAACAATCCCAACACTTATGGTAATGAAACCCTAGGTCCCACTTATTAGTGTTTACGAGTCACCAGTGATCAAATGTACCCTTTCCATGTGGTTGATAGGGTAATTA
The DNA here is from genome assembly GCA_000404065.3 of Pinus taeda. Classification (NCBI taxonomy): domain Eukaryota; kingdom Viridiplantae; phylum Streptophyta; class Pinopsida; order Pinales; family Pinaceae; genus Pinus; species Pinus taeda. Next base: position 12,761 of record APFE030267451.1, on the reverse strand, counting down.
GGTCAAATTGTTATATTTTCAAATAAAAAATTCAAATAAAATTTGATACCTCTTGGTTGTCAAACAGTCATTTGTTATTGTCTAGGTCATTGCTACTCCGTCCACTTGCTCAAGGTCACCATCACACATCATCCCTTGTCCTAGGTCATCAAAAGAGTTAATGTGTCATCATATAGGTCATGGTCTAGGATTCACATTTGATGGTGACAATTATTAGTCATCAATATCTATTTAAGGAGTCATGTCATCCATTTTGTCACCATCATGGGAGTTAGAAAATTATGGAATAAAGTGAAACAAGTAACATTTCCTTTTGAAGAAATTATGCTACATTCGCATCAGTCATTAGTCATTCTTCCAAAAGTACATATGATGTCATTAGCCAAAATTGCGTTTATGAGTTATAAAGGAGAAATAAAACATTTCAAGACTTCATTATAACCTTCCAAGTCTTCAATAGCTCCTCTAAACCACTGTGAGTCTTTCCACAACCATCAGAATTTCAGATTCCATCACCAATTTCTCAGCTTGTCAGTTAGCTGCATTTCTGGCAAGGTTGCTGCTCTTTTGGTTTGAAGGTAAAAGGGAGAAAGTAAAGGGCTCATTTATCACTCTAAAATATTCAAAGAATCTTGATAAAGTAATTAAAGCCTTCACCAACTCATTGATGCAGTCATTTCTTTCAAAAAGTGATTAAATCCCTCTCCAAGGGTTTTGTTGTGCTTTTGCTACGCTTTTCATTTTACGGACTTTTATTTACTTGACAGAGGAATCCTTTTGTTTCTAAGCATATAGATCCCTAAAAACCCTCATTTAGCATTCCCCAATCATTTCCCACACCAATTTCCCTCATTACACCATTTTCCCCGAAAAACCCAAGGTGTTGTTATGCTTTTGCTGCATTTCTGGGTTGTGACCATGTTTTCCACTTTTTACCCTTTCTTTCTCACCCATTTTGAGAACTTCCACCACTAATGTGTCCCTAAAATCTACCCCTACCCCCTAAAATTTCCCTAGAATTTCCCTAACTTCCTTCCCCTTCCTCCCCTTCCCTAAACTTCCTGTGTTTTTTGCCTGTTTTGCAGTTTAAATCCCTTATCCCCTCTCTTTTCAAACTAGGATCTTCTATTGAGTAAATCCAAAAGAATGGCCAGTGAAAGTAAGAAGCTCAAAGTGAGAGACATCTCAATATATGAGCTAACTCCTATGCAAGAGATCAATGCATCATAATTCATCAAAAGATCATTTAAGAAGGTAGGTTGCCTAGGGTTTTGTAAAAAAGTGCAGGAGGTGGAGTATAATCATGACCTAACAAGTTTATTTGCCATCAATTTCAAAAGACATCATGTCACAATTGCAAGTGTGAACTTTATTGTGTTAGCAGAGATTATAGCATCAACAACTGGTATCCCTAACCAAGGTGAGTTTTGGTTCAAGGGGATGGATTTAGACATAGAGAACTACAAAGTGTTTTTGAAACCATAGTACAAGGAGTCCCCTTCTCCTATTTTTTCCAGCAGATAGTTGATGAAAAGTACAACCCCATGATGAGGATGATCACGAAGTACTTCGCTTGTGAGGGTAGGTTTAACACGTTATATCAGTATCACATTAGGTTCTTGATGCATTTCACTTCTCAAAAGCCCTTAGACCTACCTAATTACTTATTTAGAAGCTTGGTGAAAATGACTGAGAAGGTTCAAACCAAGGGAAGAGATAATCAAACAAGTTTATTTCATCATGCTCTAATAAATTTCATTGTTCTCCACCAGCTGGCACAAGTCAACATGTCATGGGAAGCATTATTGAAGGTGGCTTCTCTCTTACCTGTCTCCTACCAGTCAAAGAGCCTAAATACTCCTACATCATCTAGGCCACAGATACCTGAACCATCAAGAATACCATTAGTGACAAGAACTCAGCCTAGAGAAGAAATTTCAAAAACATATAATAGAGGTAAGAGGTTAGTTTTTTTTCCCCTGAGATAAAAATGGAGATGCCTAGTCCTAAACCTACAACTAGGTCTTAGGCTAAAAGACTACCTAAGGAGGTTGTGAGTGAAAAAGAAGTGTAGATTGAAGCCATGATGGAATCACCTAGAGATAGAGATGATTCACCTTTCCAACATCATGAAGAGGTACCTACAGAAATAGAGATGGCTGACCTAGGAGAACAACATGGATACAAGGTAGCAGAAGACATAATCAAAGAGGAAGAGGCACAAATTAGGGAGTTAAAATATGACCTTGCCAAGACAAATTTCATGGTGGCTTGAAGAAAGAGAATAGAAAGTTGAAACTAAGCCTAGTGTAGCAAATAAAACCACTAGAAGATCATCCATCATCTAGTAAGGTAGATGTTTTGGAAGCTAAAGACAAAGGTAAGGCTATCATTGATGTGGAGCAATTTGAAGACAAATACATACAGTTATAGAAAAGGAGAACTACAACAAGAGCCATGGCCAAGAAGGGACATCAAGCAGAAAATCGCTCTCCTCCTCAAACCATAAAAACCTTAGATGGCTCCATGGCTGCTGAAATTGAAGAGAACAAGGAGTATTTATTTGAGAAGGTGAATGTGCACCTAGAGAAACTACTGAAGAAGGCAAATAGAGACACTGCCATGGAGAGGCATATGGAAAGACACTATTACACAAGAAACATGGTGTGCAAGATTAGGGTTAAGGACATGAAGAAGAAGCTTAAGAAGAACCTAAAGAAGCTCAAAAGGAAGGATAAACTTGAACTCTTGGCTGGAGCATCTCTAGTGGTCTAATGTAGGACAAAGAGAAAAAGAAAAGAAGCAATTTACTGAGATTTTGGAGTTTTTGTGTGCACTAGCAAAAAGAATTCTACAGAAACACAATGAGTGTTTGTTGTGCTTTCTCTCAAGAGGTCTAAATGAAAATTTGCAAGCATTTGGAGATGGATTATGATGTGAGGATGTCAGAAAATTACTTTGGGAGGATTGGAGATGCATAAATTTTCAGGAAATGACAAAATAGTGCCTATTTTTTACTTTTCTGCCACTATTTTAGACCACTTGTTGCACTTCTAGGACACTTTTATTTTAATGTAGTTTTTCATGGGTTTGGAGCAGACTTTTCCAATGATTGATGACTCCATATTTTAATAGACATCTTCAGCTTTTCAATCATACCATTTTCAACAAAAAATTCATCTAGGAAGGTCTCCAAATCACCCTCCAAACTTATGTTGCACTTCTGCTAAATTATTGTGTTTTTGTGAAATTCCACCTACCTCGCCTCATCTTATGGCTACAACTGACCTTTATAATTACTTGACCTAGTTTCTAAACCTAGTGCTCTCTATCAAATAAACACTAATCAAACCCTACTAAGTTGATATCTAGCCTACAATCTACATATTCTCTAGTCATTTCCATTGGATGTGAGGTTGATTTAGAGAGAGACCTCTCTCATTTAGTAGGGCTAGCCACCAAGTTGAAAGTTGGTCTGAGGTTACCTCCTTGGCTTCTTTTCTCAACGTTGGGAAACTAAGGAGCACTAACACCACTGAGGTTTTATACCTATTGTCCTCTAGACGCTCCCATTCTATGGGCTTGATAGCATTTAGGAGGCTCTAGATGCTCTCATGACAAGGCATGCCAATGTCTAGGGACTATTTTGTTCAGTAATGTGTCAGTGTCCCTGGTATTTGAGCCACTTTTTCAAGCCCGGAACCCAAGTCACTGTCGAGAATTGAATGATACCTTTAGAATAAAAAGATAAAAATGAAACAATGATGCAAATGCAATTACTTGAATAAGACCTTGATTGGAATCCTACTAGCCATGACAGGCATTTCACAAAACATATCAAGAATATGTAATCTACAGGTGTAAATAACAAATATGAACATAGGGTCTCATACATAGCTAGGAATCACAAAGAATCATTGATGCCTCGACACATCAACTACTATTTCATCCATTAGTTCATAGATACATGTTCACTCATTTACCAGTAAAAACATGATGAGAGCCATACATAGATTTTGTCATAAAACATATATATAACCAACATAATAGCAATAGAAATACCAATGAAATCACAACCATATGATCCACATATAAACTAGTATAATACTCACAGAAATACAAGGAGAAATAACCTCATGTTGACGATGAAAAATCCAAACCTAGGATGAGACTTCGACATTCCACCCGAATGTAAAATGGTTGAGCCAAATCTCTCTTTAGCCATTCACCCTCATGCCATATTCCAACCATGAATGTGGTGTCTCATAAAACACATCAACCAAAAACCATCGGGGGCTTCGAGAGGCCAACCACCTCAACCCATCAAATAGTGATCCCACCTCGTAGTCGGATATCATAAAACCATGGTCTCTATCCAAGCCTTACAGGGCTCCAGTACTAGTAACTCAACCTACAACTTATATTGGGCTCCATAGTGTTTGTCCAACCAAGGCTCCACGACTAGTAAATCAACCCACCCAGGGCTCCAGAGAATGTTTCCAACCAAGACTCCAAGACTCGAAAGTGTTTGTCCAACCAAGGCTCCTTAAATACTACATGACATAGAAGTATTAAAATTGGTGTAGAAAAGTTGCATTTTTTGATGTTTAAAGATAATTGAATTTGGTTGCATCTTTCTAGCATTAAGAATAGCCATTAAATGTGGTATTTTAATCATGTATATACTATCTAGTCATTGAAGTATATTTCCATTGCCTTATAGATGTATTCTTGAAAAGCTTTGACTATAATCCTTGAAAATATTGTAGGTGCATTCTTTAATCCAAAGGGTGTTACTCTGTACATGAAATACTCAAATTTAGTAGAAAACGTAGTTTTTTCTATTCTTCCTCTTCAATAGGTACATAATTGTGCACGAATAAGCCTTCTATAAGATAGTAACACACATGACCCACTACTTCACTTATATTTTCATATGCAAATGAGGTAGGGATATTGATTAACCAAGTAAGGTTTTTGTGATATTCATAAACCAAGTTCTCTCTTCTAAAGAGCAATTGAAAAATGGGCCATTTGTTTGTCTTCATCAGTGATGTCGTTAGAATCCTAAAACATTTCATAGAAGAACCAATGCTTCTTTGGATATTCATCTCCTTCATAAATGGAGATGTGATTTAGCCACATTTTTACCAATGAAGGTGTAGTTTTTAATGTTTCCTTCTTATTGACTTTGACTACTAGTTGGTGTTTTGGTTTTGTGATAGTTTATTGAGTTTTGACATTGACTTCTAAGTTATAAAGCTCCATCGGTGTTGTTGAACACTGAGGATGGTGTTCCAACAAGGGGGAGGGTTCTGTAACAACCCTATTGAAGATTCCATGTAATAGAGGTTAATAAATATAAAATAATAACCACATTTGATGGGACCCTTATTCCAAGTTGAATGTTGGGCAAGACATCCTAGTGTGGGTGTTCATCTCGTTATTAATGGCTAAAGAAACTGGCAAAAGGTAATGGCTAAGGATTTGGAAAGGAAAAATGGCATTTTTGGCACATTTATTTATGAAAATAATGAAAATAGGAGAAAAGGAAGGTGAAAGGTCACAAGTTGCATGTGAGGAGGAAAATGAAGGAAAAGAATGGAAATTGAAGAAAATAGAGGCCTTATTGATAAAAAGGCTTATGAGGATTAGTGGGTAAGCTTGGTTAGTTTAGTTTTGGAGCTCTCTCATTATTCTTTCTCTCTCATACTCTTGGATACTTAGACTTTTCTTGGAGAACCCTTGGAGGGTGTGGAACACTTGGATTTTGGAGCAAGAAGGAAAAGGAAGAGGAGGAAAGTGCAAGAGGACATCAAGATCAACATCTACAACAGATTTGGCTTGCAGGTACCAAGTTGCATGTATGTTTCATAACTAGTTTTGGCATGCATGGCATATGCATGTGGATTTTTGGTCATGGTTTGTCACTAGCATGGAGGATTTCATGGATTGACAATGGATTTCCTAGCATTTCCATTTCTTAGATAACCATAGAGATTGTGGCTTTATTTCTTTGTTTTTTTTTTTGTTTTTTCTCATGTTTCCTTAGCTTAGGTTAAGTTATTAGTTCCTCAAAACCCGAGTTGGACAAACTCTTTGGAAAACCTGTAACAGCTTGGGTTGAGTTACTAGTGCTGGAAGCATTGGTTGGACAAATGCTCTAGAAGCCCTTGGTGGTTTGAGTTACTAGTCGTGGAAGCCTTGGTTGGAAAAATGCTTTGGAAGCTCGACGATATTTGTGGGTTGAGTTACTAGTCCTAGAAGCCTTGGTTGGAATAAATGCTCTTGAGCCCTAGAAGGCTTGGATAGAGAACAATTCGATGATGTGTTTGTGATGTCTGATCGTGAGGTGGAATAGATGTTTGATGGGTTGAGGTGCATGGCTTTTGGAAGACTTGAATGGTTTTGGATTAATGTGTTTTATGAGATCCCACATTCATGCTGGGAATATGGCACAGGGGTGAATGACTAAAGAGATATTTGGCTCAGCCATTTTATAGTCGTGTGGAATGTGGAAGTCTCATGCTGGGTTTGGATTTTGCATCATAAATATGAAATTATTTCTCCTCGTATTTCTGTGAGTATTATACTAGTTTATATGTGGATCATATTGTTGTGATTTCATTGGTATTTTTGTTTCTATTATGTTGGTTATATATGTTTTATGTTAGAAGCTATGTATGACTATCATCATGTTTTTATTGGTAAATGAATGAACATGTATCTATGAACTAATGGATGAAATAATAGTTGATGTGTTGAGGCATCAATTCTTCTTTGTTATTCTCAGCTAAGTATGAGACCCCTATGCTAATATCTGTTATTTACACCTATAGATTACATATTTGTGATATGTTTGATGAAATGTCTATCATTCAAGGTCTTATTCAAGTAATTACATTTGTATAGCGACTTCCTTGTTATTTTACTATTCTAAAGATGTCATTCAATTCTGGGTAGTGACCTAGGCTCTGAGCTTGAAAAAGTGGCTCAAATCTGAGGGACGCTGGCACAACACTGTGCAAAATAGTCTGTGGACATCAGCTTGTAGGCTTGTGAGAGAATCCAAAGGTCCTTGGGCACTATCATACCCATAGCATGAGAGCATCCAGAGGTCAAGTGGTCCATTATTATCCCCTAGAGTCCTTTTAATGTTATTCCCTTTTAAGATTTAATGGTAGAAGTAATGGTTTTTTTCTTAGAAGAAAACCCTCCTTTTATGAGGGAATTGTATTGTGATTGCACATTTTTATTGAGAGAGCATTACAATTGAGAGGGAAGAGGCTAAGAGGGAGTGAATAGGTTGAAAGAGAGCGAAGAGGAGATTGCAATGAATGTGTTGTAAGTTGTATCCCTTCGTTTACTCGATGCAATAAAAGGAAGGATCAACTATTTCTCCATGGACATAACCTAGATTGGGTGAACCACGTATATTGGTGTCTCATTTGAATTATTTCAATATATGTATATTTTTGCATTCATTTTGATTTTATTGCTCCAATATTTTATTCCTAATAGGTGTCACATGGAAAGGAGAAGTTAGTCCATGTGGTGACGGGACATAATAAGGTTGACAAGTTAAAAGAATCTTTCCATTATCTTTGTTTATAAGTTCACTTTTACAACAAAGTTACTTATTATGTGACATTTTTTGTAACTAGAGCAATCAACAAGAGGTTCAATTTGATACTTGTATGATACAAGATTAGCTATAACTCGTACCACTATAACTAACCTCTAAGTGCGTATGTAACCCATTCCACAGACAAAAGTCAATAAGGTGGATTTGAACCTTGAATCTCATAGTTTACATAATACTTCATAATATGGCAATCATCACTTATGTTGCCCCTCGATGGTTAAATGACCAACTTTTATAAAATAAGTGAGAATCATTTTTACAATAAAGCTATTTTATAAATTAAAAATGTATCTAAAAAATTATATAAACAAGAATAATAAAGTTACTTTATAACATTGACCTTTATAATTTAAGTGAAATGTAGTTTACAATATGATTATGTAATAATTTGAATTTTCGATGAGATTTTTCAAAAAGTAACTTAATAAAGAAATACACTTGAACTCATGATCACTTATTTAATAAAGTAACTTACAATTAAACTAGTTAATGCAAAATATATAGTGAATACTATAATAGAGAAAATGTTTGTTTTTTAAGCCTCTAAGTGTGTGCCTATTTAAAAAACCCTTGTTTGTGTGGAAAAAAAATTCAAATGTGGTCACAAACAAAAATAACTCAATTTTCAAAAGAAAAAAATTAAAAAGTCCACAACATCCATGTTAAATCTCAATTAGTTTTTCCAAAAAAAATGTAAGATTTCTCTTTGTTTTGTATTTGTTTAGCTCACAAAAAGTGTAGAGAAAAGAGCATATACATAAAAGAAAACAAATTTATGTTTGTTTTTAGTTTTCTTAAATGACATAGAGTGCATGATAAAGAGCATATTTATCCATGAAGCAATTGCAAACTTAAAATATAAATAAATAACCTATAGTATTAACTTAGTAAAATAAAATTTAAAAGGTGTGATGAAACATTATACCTTCAAATTTAACCAAAAATGTTGTAAAATGTTGTATCTTAGACAAATAAAAACATTTTAAGGTGAAATGGAAAGTGTTTGCAATAGAAAACAAGGCTTCAATGCAATGGAACAACTCACTCAACCCAAAAGTGCACAAAAATAGTAGATCCCATAAATATTTGAATATATCCAATGACATAGATTCAATAACTAAATCAATAATGAGAGTGGATCTTCACATGAGCTCTAATATCATGTGAAACAAAATATAATATTGTCATACCAAATGAACATTTTAAGCAGATACTCAAAATATGAGATTAGCTATTGATACATTATTGTTTTTACTTATCTAAAATCTTCAAAGAGGGAAACAATTTACAACCTAGCCAACATCACCACTTAGAGAAGTATATGAATGGAATAGAAAAATAATACAGTTAAGAGTTTCCCCCAATCATTCTTTGGAAAATGAGACTTTATTCTCTTTCAATAGAGATCATAAACCAATAAGTGGGGCTAAGCCATGGATTGAGTATTGAAGAGAATATGGGAAATAACATTGTTTTGTGTCTAAATTATATTGTAACAACTAAATTACAAAATTAGAAATGCATACTAAATAGAAATAATAAATAAATATAATTTACCTAAGAATAACTCACAATTATATAAATATTTAATTTATTATTTAAGTTGTATTTTGGAAATAAAATAGAACCAACCGTGAAATGGGACTTTTTTAGCAAGTCTCCTCCCCTCGCATCTAATCCATCAAAGTCACCTAGGAATCTCACGTGGCCTAGGCCACACCAGCCCTAAGTTTACTAGATTTTTTGGCATGTCTCCTCTCCCATCATCTACTCCATCAAATTCACTTGGGCATCTCACTCGGCCTAGGCCACAATAGCCCTAATATTACTTGATTTTTTAGCATGTCTCCTCCCCCTAGCATAGGGCACAACCTTCCCCCTTCAGGTTTGATACTCGTGGCCTTGCTAAGGAGGCCCATGCTCAACCGATTGTGCTAGTGAGACTTGACACCATGAAATGGAACTTTCATTACAGTGATTGAAAATCCATAATGATAATCCTTTTATGATTAATATCTTTAATAATCATTGTTGAAGTTTTAGGTTTAGTATATTGTCATTTTCCATGCTTATAAAAAATTTATGATAAAAATTTAATTTTTATATCTTCACTAACATAAAAATAAATTATTATATTCAAAATTTATATTATTTTTTTAGCCACATATCAATTTGATGTTTAACTTAATTATAATTAAAATTAAATATTATATTATTTTATGTTTTATTCAAATTAAATTATTATTAATAAATAAATCATTAATTATTTTTTAAAAAATGAATGTTATAATTATAGTTTCGACACCACTATTATGTAATGATTTTTAAAGAAAATAAGGTATTTTACATATATTCAAAACCACACTATTATTAATGGAATTTAATGATTAAAATAGTGTAGTTTAATTATTAGTGAAATTTAATCATTTGACCTCTTTAAAATAAGACATTTTACATCTCAATCAAAACCAACCAACTTATTATGAGTGAATTTAGTCATTTTCCTTCTTTTGAAAAAATGCTAAAGTGGTTATTCCTGCAACTGAGGTTGTCAAGATCCCTAACTTTAGAGGTAAAAAGGGGAAGGTCTTAGGATTTTAAGATCCAAAAATCTAGGAGGTTGTTCATATTAACCCTATCAATATGGATCAAAGTGAGTATCCCTTGTCTTTCTAATGTTTGTCATGTTTAACAAATGTAGCAACAATCCCTTAAATGAGCCATTTTTTTGTGTCATTTATCGTAACTTCTTAGATCCTTCATAATTGCATGATGGATTCAAGGTTTCAGTAAATGCCCCGAGTTCTCATGTGATAAAGAGGATGGAACTTATAACTTCATGACCACGTAAGAATATTTGTTCTTTTATTTTTCGTGAGATCCCATTCATTGGGTTAATAAAAAATTTATAATTCCACCTTCGACATCCTGATGTATTCCTGAGTATGGACATTGTGTTGTTGGATGTGCGTTCATCTTAGGGAATGTTGTTGTCAGTATGAAAGAAGAATAAAGAAGGCTATGACCAACTCATCACACTTATAAGAAAGATGTTTAGGGATACAAATTTAAATTACACAATTATGGAAAAGTAGGCCTATTCCTTAGTCCAAACACTTAATAATTTCCATAACGATGTGGCTATTACATGATTGTAGCATTTGTTACCCAATAATTTCCATAATGATGTGGCTATTACATGATTGTAGCATTTGTTACCAATTCTTGAATGAAATAAATTTTATCTCAACAATATTATCTAGAAACTGCAAGAAAGTGGATTGTAAGAAATCAGGAATATGATCTAAAGATTAAACCTACGAAAGCCATTAAGGGCCAGGGACTAACAAAGATCATGGACAAGGGTAATGGGAAATCCTTAAGCTTAGATGATGAAATGTGTACTATTGTAAATTCCATTGCTCAAGAGTTGGAGAACACAAATGTTTCATTGACCAAGATTTCGGATGGAGAAATATGGATGGTAATGTAGTGCTAAAGTTCTTATTCCTACAACGTCATTCCGTCGAGGCCAAACATCAATCCTCTCACTGCGACCCTCGCAAAAACCCTACAACCTACAACCTACTCTTATCCACACGTCAATCATTCCCTGTTCCTTAACAGACGGCGTCCGGTGCTGGAAACTGGCAGACTGTTGGAATTTTATGATGAATTCCATAACACAAAACATCATAGAACAAAACTTTGATACAATGATGGAATTTGCTGCTAAATTCCTTAACAAATAGACAACACAAAACTGCTATGTTTCTACACAGAAAACTGATAATATTGTTTTTTGGACTTGGTGTTGCAGCAACAGGAATCGGTGTTGCAGCAACGGGAAAAAATACTCTGTTTTTTAATAACACAGAAAAACATAAAATTGTTTTTGACACTAAGGCACTTTAAGAAAAGTGACGCTTTGTGTAACAGCATCTAAATCAAGGGGCGTCAAATCACTAATAGACTTGCAGAGTAAAATCAAAGTGTTTTTGACACTTAGTGTAACAGCAACTGAAAATCAGCAAAACAGTAAACTTTTATTTATAAACAATAAACAAGCTGATACAGAAAACTAACTGTTACAAGAGGAACGCTTCAGTTCCAGAAATCGATTTTCTCTAACTCAGAAAATTGCAGGTTCAGCACTGTTGTGCAATTACAGAAGAGACACACTTTTGTTCTTCTAACCTTCACTCAAAGTACACAAACAGAACTGTTGTTCAGAAATTCTTACACTCAAACAGAAAATAGAACTGTTGTTCAGAAATCTCTTGCACTGCCTGGTGGATAAACAGAACTACTGTGCGTTACATTTATAGGAAAATAAATATCTAAATTAAACTATAAACTAAGCAAAAATATCTTCTGATGTTTATCTTTGTATTTATTACAAAAGGCGGTGATGAATTTTCAGCAAAAATAAGACGGTTGTCTGCAGGGGATTTTAATTCTGAAAAATATCAGTAGATTTTTGCGGCACCGAACAATCTGAAATTAATTGCTGAAGATCAGATTTCGGTTCAGTATTTATGTGATGCAGTTGGAATTAAATTCCAACACTCCCCCTTAATTTCAACTGCTGCATACCCAGGCATTTTCTGAAATGATCAAAACCTTTATTTGGCAATGGTTTTGTCAAGATGTCAGCCAGCTGATCCTCTGTTCTGCAGTGCTGCAAAACAACTTCACCATTGTTAACCAATTTATGTATGAAGTGAAATTTGGTACCTATGTGCTTTGTTCTTTTATGAAAAACAGAGTTTTTAGACAAAGCTATTGTTGAGTTATTATCACAGTAAATGGTTGTGCCATTTTCCTGTTCATGACACAAATCTCTGAGAACTCTTCTCAGCCACACTGCTTGGCATGCTTCTGCTGTTGCTGCCACATACTCTACCTCTGCTGTTGATAAAGCCACAACTGGTTGTTTCTTGGAAGCCCATGAGATGGCTCCCGATCCCATATGAAACACATATCTTGATGTGCTTTTCCTATCATCAACACTTCCAGCCCAATCACTGTCCGTGTAACCATCATTCTCCTTTATGTAGAGTGTGGGTTCACCATCACACTTGTCAAACCCATTCTCAATCAGGTAAGCATCTAT
>APFE030267449.1:0-13564 GCA_000404065.3 Pinus taeda | reverse complement strand
TCATGGATTTTATGGTGTCTGTCAACCAAAGGGATGTGGTGCAATGGGAAGATAAATCAGAGGATTGACAGGTTCTTCTGGTCCTTTGTCCTTTAGAGGAATATTTGGATAAAGCTAAGGACAAGAGTGGAAATTGGATTTGAGGTTTCAATACACAGAGATGAGTCAAGTTTTGGGGGCAAGAATAGAGGCAATAGACTGAAAACAAGTAAGCAGACATTGTCGCTGGCGGGTGAAAACGTCGGAGTTTAGCCCAATAAACCTGTAACAAAGCAATAACAGTAACAATGCATGAATTTAATAACTTGCTAATGAGTGAAAGGGAGGTTTATTATAACAGTGTGGTTTTTCCATTGAACATAGCATGGGTACATTGGATTAACAGCTAAACCATTTAATGCTTAACGACTTAATTTTGGAGGGAGAATATGTAATTGGTGGAGTTAATAGGAAAATGATGTGGCGAAAGGTGAGTGGCAGGAGCGCAACGGGTAGGAGAGCGATATTGGGAGGCAGAAAAACAAATTTTTTTTTGGGGGGGGGGCGGAAGCGTTTATTACTTTTTCCCAAGGGGGGTATGAAAAGCTATGGTGTTGACACATAGGGGTGGGCGTGGTTTCAAATACCACCCATTTCAGACCCCCACCCCCAATGATAAAGTTTGGATGGTGATGGGGGGCCAAAGTGCTATGTCGGCAGTTGGATCTTGGGAGATGGACAAAGATGAGGTGAGAGGTGGCGGAGAGTTAGTGTGAGGTGATAGGTTGTTCGGCGGGGTCGGGAAAATAATTTAATGAATGGTGGGGAATATTTGAAATGTATGAGGGGGGTAATAAACCTAGGAATAGGGGATTGATACACCAAAATTGTAGTGTCCCTTATTGGTGAGATAGATTTGATGACACTTAGAGAGGGTGATTTTGAGATAATGATATAATATTATGCGTGAGAAACTTATGTACATGTTGATATGATATAGACCTGGTTTTGGTTACCTAGTTGTTGTGTGCTTAGGATAATATCTATGGTTGTGTGTATAAGAAATGATTTTGGCTAAGAACATATTATCAATGTTTTCTATTTTGGTATCTTAGTTTGGCAGTATGTGTATGACATGGATGTTGATTCAAGATTGAGACACATAGATCCATGGATGATCATCGTTATGTGGAACATATGGTTAATTATGATTTATGGATGATACATGATTTATATGATTATATATGTTTAATATTGTAATGAACAAGATGTGGCAGGTACATAGTTATTTGCAAACAAGGATGCTCAAATTATAAATGTCTGTGGAAGTCATGATACATGATTTTTATGATTTTATATGCTTAATATTGTATTGAGTAGGATGTGATATGGAACGCGGTTATTTTCAAACAAGGATGTTCAAATTTTAAATGACTGCGGAAGTCATTTCTCTAAAACCAAAATGGTTGTGGAAGTCATGCACAATATTTGGTAAAATGTGAATAAGTTAAATTATGAAATATATTTATTCCTTTGATCTATGAGATTGTGATGTGTGTAGGTCTTGGAACAAGGCCCTAACAACGAAGCATCATATGGGTATGAGCTCACAATCAGTACCTTAAGGTGAAGCATGGAGTTTCAAAGCAGAGTAGACGAGAAGCCATGGAAATTAGGGTGAGGAGTCCTAAATTCATGAAAGATAAAGACTTGGAGACTTGTATCTATAATAAGATGTTTAGGGCATGGAGTCCTGAAAATTTAAAAAGATAAAGGTGTGGAATCTGGGATCTTTAGAGTAGATTAGAGTGCAAAGTCCTCAATCTACTAAGGCATGGAGATGCATGCAATAGGGGTATAGAATCCCTATTCTACGGAAGAAAAATACCACTCACGGGAAGCTCAAGGATGAATTTCCTTAACAAAACCTCTTTTCTAACAATCCTAGAGTGACTTTCTAAAGATAGAAAGTCATGTCTAGCATCTCAAGCATGACTTTCCAAAAATAGTAAATCACCTTACATAAATTTGCAATCAAGTATAGTTGTAGGAAAATCACTTAACTTATCATTAATCAATCATAATCGTTCAATCTCAAATTAATCCTAAATATTATTAATATTAATATTATCTTTTATGAGACTATGATATTATTATTAAAAGAGAATTACAAGTCACCTTCATCTCCTCAATCACTTCACACCTATCTCCTTGATGACTCTCATAGCTCTATGTAAATCTCTCTCTTTTAATAATACATTACACTCTATTTTATGCACTCATAAAATAATGGCATATTCCTCTTCAACTCATTAAAGACATGTCATAAAAGATTCCTCTTACGCTCTCTTTAATGCATAAGTTACACTATCCTTAACTAAGTCATGCATACCTCTCCTTAATGGAATGAGTTACACTCCTCTAAATGGAATACAATGCATGCATATTACTCCTCCTTTATGACAAGAATTTGTTGCTGCTCCTATATATGTGTCTCATGTATTCTCACTTAGGGGGATAGAGGTGCATTGTGATACTAAGAGTTGGATACATTTGAAAAATATTATGAGAGTGAGAGACATGGAGAGTAGACAATTGCTTTCGAAACAATTTTGAAATTCATAATCTAAATTACTATGTAGCTCTACTTGGTGGAGTTGACCATGAGTGGTGTTGGGAGGAAGTGAAACTTATCTTCCTCAGCTTGCCTTGGATATCTCTTTACTGCTATATTTTGGTATTTTTTGTGAGCTCTTACAACTTGAGGGTTCCAAGGGGAGAATTTCTCCTTGGATATGGTTGGGAGGAAAACCAGATGGTTCACAATGAGTTGGTAAGGATATTGGAGCAGGAGCACGATCTCATTGGAGCTGGAGCATATTCCCATCTTTTTGGAATTGTATAAATACATTGCCAGGTATGTTCATAAGCATTCTTGAAATTTTAGTTTATTATTAATTTAGAAGTGTTGTAAAACTTTAAAATTCATTGGAAATTGCTACTGTTGAATGTTTATGAGATATTTGCAGATTTCTTTATGAGCTAACCAATAATGAATGGAAATTGTAGTTGAGAATGTACATGCAAGAGGATTAAAACAATAATGTGTTGCCAAAGTTTTAATTTCTTTTTATAATGAATTTTTGTCCATTGCAGGTTGTCATGGGTTGACTAAAATAAAATACCATATTATCATAAATTTAATTATTATTATTATTATTTTTTTTTCGATGGACAGTTGTAGATGAAGTTTGCACACTAAGTGTTTTAAAAAGTGATAAATGAGATAGTACGAATGTTTATTGTTATTGTTTTAATAAATCACATCTCTGGAATGTTCTGTTTCTTTTTCGCTCAACATCAGGGGGTATCTGTGCCATTTAGCCATTTAACCCCTCATTTGATTCCAAAAAAGTACTTTTCTAAACCGAGATAAAAAATATGGGTGATTTTAAAGATTGTTGTTGTTAATTATATGCGTCTGTTTTCGATTTTTTGATGAAAAAATAAGATTGTTTAGTCCTGGTTTTAAGATGCCAACATTTGAAGTTTCAATTTTAGAATTTTCTAAGCTAAATAGGCTGAAGAAGAATCTCAAATTCATTGTTTCCAAGTGTTTGGAAAAATTCCTCAATGGTTGTAGATTGCATTCTTGCAAAGTGTTTGTCAAAATGCCTCAATGGTTGTATATTGCATGTTTGCAAAGTGTTTATCAAAAGACATGAATGACTGTAGTTTTTGTGCATATAAATTGTGAGAGTAAAAGTCCTACTTACTGTCATGCAAAGTATTTGTCAAAAGATATGAATGGTTGTAGTTTTTGTGCATATAAATTGTTAGAGTAAAAGTACTACTTAGCGTCATGCAAAGTGTTTGTCAAAAGACATGAATGGCTGCAGTTTTTGTGCATATAAATTGTTAGAGTAAAATTCCTACTTATCGTAGTTTTTATGTACTAGAATTTTATGAATAGACTATTTGATGGATGTAGCTTCTTATGTCTGCAAGTTTTTGGTATGAACATGAAAATTAATTTAATCATTTGCGGAAGTGTGAATAGAGAATATGATTGTTGCTACTTTTATTATCTAAATCTTTCATAAAAAAGGGGGGTTGTTGGAAACAATTTTATAGTGACTTTCAGTGGTTGGTTTATCATAAGAAAATTTTAACATGGGACAACATCAGGAACAGAGGGGTAATGGGGCCTTCCAGATGTCGGCTCTGTGAAGAGAAGGAGGAGACCATGGAACGCATTCTTAACAGCTGCTCCTACACCACCTGGTTGTGGGATTCTTTCTCCACCATTTTCCATCAAACAGACAGGGACATGAGAAGTATCACAAATACCCTAATAAAGTGGAGAGGTAACTATTTGGAGAATGAGTACCTTAACTTAGCATGGGCCTTAACACCAAGTTTCATTATTTGGAATGTTTGGAAAGAAAAAAATAAAAGAATTTTTAAGAACGAAAAGGTTATTCCTCTAAGACTTTTTGATCTAATCCTAAAACAACTCAGGGAGACTGTGAGTATCTCAGTTCGCAATCTCCCTAAAAATCCCCCCTCTGAGGTTGAGCTCAGAACTCTTAGACAGCTGGGAATGGAAGGAATTATTCCCCAAGGACTGAGCAAGAAGAACATAATTATTGAGACGGAGAAGGACTTCTGCCATCCTCCTCCGAAAAGCTATCTAAAATATAATATCGATGGGGCTTCAAAAGGCAACCCGGGATCAACAGGTTTTAGAGGAGTTTTAATAGATGATAAGGGCAGTATCATCTTTATCTTTCACTATCATTTGGGACGAGCCACAAATAATATGGCAGAATTAATGGCTATGGAACAATGTCTTGAGTTTCTGATCCAGTACCATATTTCAAATGTCATTGTTGAAGCAGACTCAAAGATCACCATTAACTCTGTGAAAAAAATCAATGGTGGATCTCGACCAGAGAAAGTCTCTACATATTGGAAATTAATACAGGTCTAACAAAGAATCCACGTTCACCTCCAGAAGCTTCAAACGGTGAGTTTCAATCACGTTCGTAGATCGGCCAACAAACTTGCAGATCTTCTTGCCAATCAAGGGGTGAATAATATTGATGGCGAAATGGCGAAAAAGTGGCAGGAAACACCACAAAATAGAATAAAAGTTCTTTGCAAAGAACAAGCCACAAAAGATAAAGAAATATTCAGAAATCAGGCCAGGATGACTAGCACGGATTGAGTTCTCCAGTTAGTATTCGTTTTCCTTCCAGCATGCACATGGTTGACAGAAAAGCAAATTTTGGTTTCATTTTACCCTGGAGGCAGTCGGAAGGGATGCACAGTTCTTTGATTGAAAAGGTGCTAGGTCTTTTCCCACAAAAGTACCTTACCGGAGTTCGGTTCTGTAGCAGGAACATTCAAATTGCAGGGTTCATTTTTCAGGCTGCCGGATGTCTTCCCCTTTTCTGTTTTCGGGCTCGACAAACTTGGCTTGCACGGTTTTTTGGTGATCGCGCATTTCATCAGTGTTTAATGGTTTTGTTATTGTGGGAGCAATTCCATAGAGCTTGTCACACGTGGCAGGTGGTAGACTATGAAACCACCTTTGATCGCGCACTATTCCTCGGTAGTGTTAGGCCATGCGATTTGATTTCTGGCCGTTGGATCCGACGCCCTAGATTAACGATTGGGATCGATCGTGCTGTTGTGGGGCTAGGTGGGCTCTGTCCTCTCTTTCGTTTTGGAGCGCTTTCCCACTCTTTAGTGGTGTGTGGTTTTTGCGCGGTCAGTAGGGTCTATTATTGTGGGTGGGCCTAGGAGACTTTGTTTTTCCCGTTAGTTTGAGTGGGGGCTTGTCTTACCTTTACATGTTTATTCTCATTATGTAAGTTGATCACCTTAGCAGATTGGGGGGTCTTGATCTTTGAAAGGATTTCAGTTTCCCATTTTCTGGTTAAGGACGGGGCTTTGTACAATATGTAATTTTTCTGTTGATTTAATGAAATAGAAGGATCAGGGCTTGCTTCAACAAAAAAGAAGTAACACCTCAGTGTGTTCTTCCTATTCACAACACTCCTAGATTATTTGGCATAAACATATTGGTGAGCCTTGGTATTGCACTAAGAGTGGTGCAACTCCCAAGGGCTTCTCAACTCTATTTATCAACCTGAGGTTTGTACAAACTTCTAGGTGACAATGCTATATACAAAGTAGATGAAATTCTACTCATGCCACCCTAAACTAGTACACTTGATCAATAGTGCTCCAAGACCATTCTTCTAGATAAAGCTCCCCACTAATAATCTCTTAGAGTTGCTAATGAACAAAGCAAACATAATTACATGTCGATGCCTCTTAGAGTTGCTTTCTTTTGGAGGCGGCTTGACAAGGAGGGAATATATCTTGTAGGAAATTTTTTCCTTCAACATGACCCCATTCTCATGAAACCATTATAGAGATTTCCATCCAAATAGATCTAACTTTGCAAAATCACTGGGGCGGTTGAGGAGAAAATTTGGAATGAAACTGATGTGCCCTAGAATTCCCCAGAAGTGGACTCCAAAATTCCCAAGCACCTTCACAGAATACATGGTGAGGGGAGGATGCCAACGACTCTCTTCCTTTGGTAGCCTAGGAAGAGGAGATTCCATGCGCCTAGATAACACAATGTGTTTGTCCCCAAGGAGGTGTCCCATAATTGATTAGAATGCCAAACAAAAGAGTTAATTTCCAACTCCATGAGTGTAGTATTAACTTGAACGCCTGCCCCCTGCCACCAATTATGATTTTCCCTGGTGTGAAATCTCGAGGTGACATGCTTACCTTGTAGCTTGATACACCTCCCATTCAATTTCTTTGGTCTGTTTGTATCCTCTACCATGTTCACTAACATCCCTTGCTCACACAAATTAATTGTCGATCACGCAGAGTATAGAAACTGAGTGTGGCTACCTGTGCTTTGGCTTGATAGGAATGATGATGGGGTGTGTTGGTAGCTCCCTTACGTGTGTAAGCTGGTGGGAAGGAGAAAACACACCTCCCCACCTTTTTGCATCCCTACCACTCCATTTGGGGACTTTGTAAAGCTAATTGTTAATCTTAATCCCACTATGTAGAAAAGGAGACAGAGGGACAAGAAAATACTCACTATTAAGTTTCCATTTGTAAATGGCCATATACTAAGGTAAAAAAAGAGAGGAAATGTAGTCTTTAATAAGCTAAATATATTGGAACCATTTTTGTATGCTCATAATTACATTCCCATAAGCTAGGGAGTGTAAATATACCATTATTTTTGTTTGTTGTCTATGGATAAATTTAAGGCAAGTCTTTATGAAATATTGGAATGACTAAGCAAACACTAAATTTAAAGATTACGATATGTGAAAAACTAGTGTGTCTTCTTATTCCTTGGTGACAGAAGGAATGGGCTAACCCAAACAAGTCATAATCAAGAGCGTCAAATTTAAAGATTAAGATATATGAAAAACCAATATGTCTTCTTATTCTTTAGTAAAAGAAAGAATAAGCTAACCTAGACAAGTCATAATCAAGAGTTTAATTGCTTGCTCCATGACTAAGTTTAACAACCCTGTGAAAAACTAGTATGTCTTCTTCAGGAAGAGTGAGCTAACTTAGACAAGTCACAATCAAGAATTTAATAGATTGCTCCATGACTAGGTTTAACAACCTTGATTCTTACCTAACAAATAATAAACAAAACAAAATAATGAAAAACAAAGTCTCATTGGATATATAATTGATTCAAAATCTATTATTGGCAATGCACAATAATATTTAAATATCAATAATTGGATATGGAATTATTCAAAATTTATTTTGGGCAAAGTAGGTGGGAAACTACTTAGTTAATTGTGCATAATAATATTCAAATATTAATCATGTAGGTAGTAGGAGTGGAAGGGCCAACCATTGGACTCTAAAAGTGTGGTTGCATGATGATAAAACCTTGTTGATGGAAATGATAGGCCTTGAACTAATTAGAGGCATAAACTATCAATTATAAGAAAAAGAACATGTTAATAGACAAATTTAATTTCTTTAAAACTGGGGTGAAGGACATGGTGACAAAAACTCAAACATTCTAATAAAAACTTTGATGTCAACAACTATAGTGGGAGTAAATGCATAGCCAAAATGTACATGGAAGTGAGCATGATGCCAATAAGTCTATGTCCCATTACAAATTAGAAATAAAAGGTGCAAAACTAGTTAGAAATATTTTAAGCAACATAGATTTAAAATTTTGTAAATTTAGCATTTTACAATTACACCAATTAAAATTTAACATGATGTTTTTAGAACACTCTAGTATAAGAATAACATGATGTTTTAGAACACCCTAGTATAGGGTTTCGTGGACAATCATATTTATAAAGAATAAAAATAATAAAGATAATTAAGTATATGAAGAAAACCCTAATCGAGAATAAAAAAATAAAGATAATTAAGTATAAGAAGAAAACCCTAATCGCGAATAAAAAGAGTAAAGATATTTAAGTATCAGAAGAAAACCCTAATGATATAAATAGAAATAAGAGGAAGAGGAAGAAGAGGTACCTCTTTCTGATTATCAGGAGAAAGATGCAGAGCTTGAGGTACGTCTTTTTGATTATCAGGAGAAAGATGCAGAGCTTGAGGTACGTCTTTTTGATTATCAGGAGAAAGATGCAAAGCTTGATGATGTTCTTAGAACAATGCCCAACTAGGAAAAAGAGTAGTTGTATAAAGCGAGATGAATTATTTCTCCTAACATTCAAGGCCGAGAAAAGAATGAATGCAAAGAATATATGAGGGACTGCGACAAGAACTCCTCCTCTGCGAGCTGAAGGTAAGTTATTGAGAAGAAATTCGTCTGTAGAGTAACATATGTATATTGTGATTGTGATTTGGATTTAGATTTTATCTTGAAGATTGAAAAAATAAAAATCTAGATAAAAAACATTGTATTGAACTTTAGATCTACACATTCTTAACTCAGATCTATGCATTATTAGATAAACTCTAAGATCCTCATTTAGATCCATATGTATATCACATATAGAAATTCATTAAATCAACATATGTATTAATAGATTCTGGACACACACACTATCAACTCCTTACCATAAATTTATGCCTAAAATCCACTTAAAAACTAAACCATATATAGATCTACTGAATTACACCTCATAAATTTGAACGGCTATTATCTACTGTATTAAGTCTATACGTTATTAGATCTAACCTGATAAAACTTCATTAAACCCCACACATAATATCATTGATGAGAAAAAGAAAAAGGTTTCAAACTAAAAAAGGATTTCAAACTCGTAAACCCGTAGATCCCTCCCGGTGTTGAATCATGAGTATACTCGGTTTGCAGTGTTTTTTGTTTTGTTTTTAAATTAGGGAATGGCTAGGCTAGTGTAATGACTGCGCTTGTCCTTTGAAAATGAGAGTGCCATTTACATGTTTGTTCGTAAACCCTTTTCTCTCTCCGTTTACACGTTTCTATTTTTCAAAATTAGTAAGTCACTCAGAAACAATTATGTGCATTGTCCATGCCTTTTATAAATTACTAATAATAAAATTCTTGCATCTGTTTTTTTTTTCAATAATTTTCCAAATGCTATGATTTTGTTGAGTGTCTGCTTTAAATAAAGTATCAGCTACAAGGGTTGTCTTTTGTTTTCTATTTTCATTGTTAAAATATTGTTGAAGTGGAAGATGCTTACATCACCTCTGTTTCAATGGCTATGGATCATAACATGAGATATTTTTGAATATTTGGTATTTTATTTGGCTTTCAAGTTTTTTTGGTTTATATGTGGAGTTAGAATATTGTTGAAGTGGAAGATGCCTACATCACCTTTGTTTCAATGGCCGTGGATCATAACATGAGATATTTTTGAATATTTGGTATTTTATTTGGCTTTCAAGTCTTTTTGGTTTATATGTGGAATCAAGCACTAGCAAAAATAATTTTATGTGATGTGTAAATCAAGCTCTAGTAAGAATTCAAAAAACTAGATTATTTGCAAACTAAATGCATGAACTTTGCTAGTGTTTAAGATTTGTCATACTACACTTATTATTTGTTAGGATAAAAAAGACTACAACCAATTGACTTACGATTTTTGTGGTTGCTAAGGGAAAGTAAGAATATAATGGAACATATATTGCTTATGTAAGAAAGTGGCATTAGCATAATTGCTTTGAAAAAATAAGCCATAACATAATGTGTTAAGTGTATAGCTAGAGTAAGTTAGACAAAGGATGCTAGAAAATATTAATAAAACACAACATCAATCCAAGCTTATAGGCCAAAGAATTGCAACAAAGATGTTAAAATCCTTAGCTATAGCTTGTCAACTTCAAGATGTACTTATGAGGCATTGTACACTGTGTGAAAATTACAAAAAGATACCTATCTACTTAAGGAGACCCATCAATTCTATAATGTACGGTCTACTTGCTAAGAAAAGTTGAAAAATACTAAAGCAATAATCAAAAGCAAGGTAAAAAAACACAGAAGGAAAAATGCTTTAAAACAAGACTTGAAATCAACTAATAATCAGAGTTTAAGTATACTTGTCCTGAATGAAATTTGACATGAAGTGTTGCAGGTTCAAGTAAACTATTACACTATAGTGCTAAATATTATTAATATTTAGCACTATTAATATCATTATTTTTCTACCAAAATATTGAGAAGCTGTAATATTATTTTCAGTTTGTTTATATCAAGATTGGAACTCTTTCCAAATAACCTAGAAAATAAATTAGTTCTTCCTTATTCAAAGCATGAAATTAGATCAGACATTTCTTTAGTGTTATCACCGTTTAAGTTATTTAATTAATTTTGTATACGTATTTTCTTGTTCTCCGTTTCAGGGAGTTTGAGCTGGAAAACAGATCCAATAGAAATACTTGCGCAGAGTCATTCCCATATAGCCCAATACTGCGATTCCAGCGCAAGAGAATGAAGAGTCAGAAAGCACCAGAAAAATAAAAAGAAAACTGTTCAAAAGCTTCCCAATGGTTTCGTAAAGAATGGATAACGGAGATAAGATACCGAGAATCTGGCGCGACAGCAGGGTCAAAGGATAAGGTATATTTTTAGCGTTCAATAAAACGAACGCTTTTGGTGTTTTGTAAAGAAACTTAGGTCATAATGAATAAAATATGTCTCATTTTTATTTACACCAATAAAATGGTTGTTTACTGTAGTATTATGTCGAAAAATCTACCGGCTTTCGATTCCGGTCTCTGCGGGAAGTTACATTGTACCTTTTATCTGGTGAGAAACCAAAGCCGAAGTATAGGTTACTAGGAAGCCAAAAATATGAAGCATTTGCTGCTCCATCGTCAACAAATTCATTGATTTTTAAGACTCCTGATTTAAATTCTAGTCCCCAAAGAGTGCCGGAATTGGAATATGTGAATTCTCTTTCCAAATCAAAACAACGTCCTGCTGCTTCAGGTATTGTCTCAAATCTAGCGAACGTTCGATATGTTCTTATCAATGTGATATATTCTTCTGTTTTCTGTAATCTCAAAGAACTTTTTTTTTGTTTGCTACTTGCTACTTCTTACATGTGTAGATGCTACGTGTCAATATATATTAGTCAAACTTACAACCCTGGTCACATAGTCAAATTGCCTACCAGACGAGATGATCTGCTGCTGAACAAATTCGACTTTCTTCTCCTCTCAGGAAAGACTCGGTTTTGTTGCTAAGGGAAGCTCATAAACTCTGCCACAAATTCTTTCTTTTATTTTCCTCGGATTTATCTTCTTTTCTTGCCTCATATTTTACTTCTTCTCAGCCTCAGATGCGACTTCTTCTTTGCCTCAAATTTGACTTCTTTTTTACACAATTACACAGAAGATCAGTAGAATAGTAGAATCATAAAGAGACAGCCCAACCAGAACACAAGATTTTTACCCTAAAAAAACTCACACTCCAGCAGAACAAAAACACAAGATCTTTACCCTAAGAAAACTCACTCACTGGGAAAAACCCAACGACCTTTTCCTTCGAGAAATTGTTCAAGCCACCCGAGATACATCTAAGCAAAAGTCAAACTGATTGCCCTGGTCACCTGGTCAAACTGCCTACTGGACAAGACAACCTGCCCCTCAACCAATTCAACCTTCTTTTTCTCTCAGGAAAGACTCGGTTCGTTGTTGTGTGCAAATTTGGAAATTCTTGTCGATGTCATGGAAATGTTGGTTACTTTCTGATGTTGTAGCTGGAGATGCCTTTTAGACATCTATGTCAAATGTAACTAGACAAGAAGCTTGGACAGTGTTTGGAAATTTGCCTGAATATAATGTTGTTTCCTAGAATGCATTGGTTGTTAGATATTTGCTGAATGGGTATCCCAGATATTTGTAAAGGTCTTTCAAGAAATGGTAGAACAGGATGTTGTCTCATGGAATGCAATGGTTGTGGGATATGTGTAGAGTTGGAAGCTCTGGCACTTTCTCAGAAATGTAATTGACTGACATGGAGCTATATGTGGACAGATTTTCATGTGTGCTTCTTGCATGTGTCAATTTGGTAGCTTCGAGACATGAAAAGCTTGCCACAAATGTATAATTAATATG
This sequence comes from Pinus taeda, assembly GCA_000404065.3. Classification (NCBI taxonomy): domain Eukaryota; kingdom Viridiplantae; phylum Streptophyta; class Pinopsida; order Pinales; family Pinaceae; genus Pinus; species Pinus taeda. Next base: position 979 of record APFE030267449.1, on the reverse strand, counting down.
GATTTCAATCTGATGGTTTTGTGGTTGCTTTCCTTATAACGTGTCTGAAACGCAAGACCATAAATGATGCACACCAGGTCTATAATAGAAGGCCTAGATGAGTTGGGCTGTCATGAATGCAATGATCTTAGGATATGCAATGAATGGATTTGAAAACTAGGATCTCATTCGCTTGAAGAGATATTACATCATACTGGACAATGCTAAATTTGTGTGTACCTTGTCTTCTTGTATCCATGTAAGCTTGATGAAAAGTGGTTCAAAATACTTCCATTGCATGAGTCTGGATTATCACATAGAACCACAACTGGAGCACCATGTGTGCATGACTGATCTTCCTCACCATTCTAGGCACCTGAATCATCTTCTTTAAAGCTGAATGGATCCCCTATGATATAGGTTCTAGAGAGTAAGCCATCGAGGCCCTTCCTATAAACGTGTTGAGGATTAAAGCCATTGCAGTGGATTAAACTTTAAAGGACAAAACTCTCAGAACCGGCAGCCCCTTACAGAAGTGGAAGATAAACTAGAGGTCATACATGATGACCTAACAAATGTTATGTTCTGATGCAAGTCTAGAAGAAGATAGAAGCAAATTTCTAGCTTGGGAAGAGGCATTATGGAGAGAAAAAGCTAAGGCAGAGTGGTTGAAACGAGGAGAATAAAACTCTACTTTTTTTCACATGTATTACATCAATGGCCTTGTTGATTCTGTCTTTCTTTAAAGATGTTGTTAAAGTGCGTGTTGATCACTACAAGAAAATCTACAAGAAGCCAGATAAGTTGAATACTCTGAAATTTTCCTATACATCTCTCTTTCGAACAGATTGCTCTTAGATGAGCAAAATGATTCACTCAATGCCCACGTCAGTGAAGAGTATCTTTAAAAGGTATAAAAACTCTTTTCAAGGTGATAAATCTTTAGTCATAGATGGCTGGACCATTGAGCTTTTGGAAGGTTTCTTTAAAGAGATAAGGG
>APFE030267439.1:0-10964 GCA_000404065.3 Pinus taeda | reverse complement strand
TTTTTCTCACTTTAGATGGCGATATTACATAAATTTTTGATGAACTAAGTGCATATTAACTTTCCCTAGCAATTGATCTGCTATTTTTAAATTGAAATGGACAAAAATACATTCAAGTTACATAATTTCTATGCAGCCTCAATTACGGGGGCTTAAAATGGTCAAACCTCTTAGCGAGGGCCCAAGAGTTTTACTAGCAACATGAAGCCTATTAGAAAATTATATATTACACAGCACGAGAACACATAAAATATATAGCAAAAATACAAACACAGAAAACACATAAAGCAAGAAAGACACAGATATAATTGGTTCAACCAATTTGAGCTAAGTCCACATAGAAACAACGAGTCCTTCCTTTTATATTATCCATCAAAATGAAGAGATACAACCTACAATAATTCCGTTGTAATTCGCTCTTCCCTCTCACACAATCTCCTCTCTTTTTCTCATTCAGAATATAGATCTACATAGACGCAATACAATTACCTCATATATAGCGAGAGGGTGCCTTCTAGGGAAAAACCCTAAATTAAACACAACATCTACCATGAGATCTCGGCCTAGTGAATGGAACAGATCTACTACAAAATTACAACATTTTACAAGGCAATTTTACATCTATTTTTAGCTTGGGGGGCTTTGCCACCAATCCCCCCACTAAAGGTGGGGCTCCCAAAAGTCATAGTTGTACCCCTGGACCCCTACAGAGATGCGGCAATACCTTTCAATACAGAAGATAATCATGCTCCACACCCAAGAAAGCCAATCTAACAAGCGGTGACGATACAAGCAAGATACAAAATAAAACTTAATGAAAAGGAGTGTATTTACTATATACATATCATCAAACATTTGTCATCCCACTTAAGGTTGTTAGTAGTAAGATCAAGTTGGTCACAACCTTTAAAGTTCTAATGTTTCCTGTTATTTGTTGTGTTGCATTTATCACAAGAGTTAGAAAATCGACGTATGTACACTTCAGATCACATGTCAAACTAGGGACAGAAGCTCATTTTGTCCTCAAACTTTAATAATTATCTGTTGTCCGAAAAGTTATTGCTTTGAAAATACGTCGGAAGATTTTCCAATGCTATTTATTTTATAAAAAACTGTGAATTATCTCATCCCGGATGCTACCTATGAATTTTCCCCACTCCAATGCTATTTATTTTATAAAAAACAACCACCACAGCATTACGATCACTGTGAACAGCAGCAGTTGCCTTTTCTTTAGAACGCAGCATTACGATCACTGTGAACCGTATTTTATTACCTCTCGTTGGATAGCCTCTTTCCGCTGAGAAAGAACAGCAGCAGTTGCCTTTTCTTTAGAAAGCAGCTAGTTGGCGCATTCCCACAGAACTGTTTCTTCGTGAATGAGTTCATCCGTTAACTGTATAGACTGTGCAATTTCCAGGTACGCTGTTGATAATTTATCAATGAATATAAATATTAAGGAATATTGCTGAATTTATTTTACAACAAATTGCAACTGAAATCTCATCCAGAGAAAGTCAAGTATTCAACAGCGTGGTCCGAGTGTTGTTCTTTTTGAACCTGGAGAAAATTTATATTTATTTTTAGATTATGGGTTTACCTTATTTACCTGTATATTATTATGAGAGTATATCAACTATAGAAACTGTAAATAAAATAAGCCACGAAAATAAAATAAAATATTAAAATAACTATATTACATCAAAACATGAAAGGAACATTCTCCCGATCGGGATGAAAGAGAGGGTGTCAAAGGCGAAGTGACATGGTTTTATTTACCTGTATATTATTATGAGAGTTTTAAAATCTGTGGAAAATTAGAGTATATCAATTATAGAAACTGTAAATAAAATAAGTCAAGAGAATAAAATAAAATATTAAAATAACTATATTACATGAAAACATAAAAAGTACATTCTCTGGATCTGGATGAGAGAGATAAAAAGAACAATGAGAGAGGGTGTTAAAGGAGAAGTGACATGGTTTGTACCGCCGTCTCTATATCTTCAAGGCAGGGGTGTAGTGTCTTCAACCATGAATGCATTGTCCGTGAGCTGGCAAGGTAGCAGAGGGAGAAATAAGTCAGGGTAGCAGACATGGGAATGGAATTCAACATGTATGGCAAGAGAAATTTGCACTGGAGAAGGTGTCTCAAAGCTTAAGAGAGGCCAAGGCACCTTGGCTAAGGGCAACCACTCTCTGGTATGTAATTCTGTCTAGTTCCTGCATCATTTCTATGATATGCTTGGGTTCCTCCATCAATTACATGTGTTGGTGGGGGTTTCAAGGGGAAAGGAGGAGCAAGAGGCTCCTCGAAGGGGGCTTAGCACTTTCGAAGAGAAACAAGGGGAGGAAAGGGAGAGCCATGGCCTCGCTCTGCATTTTGTTTTTATTGCATTTAAGCTAGAGTCTCTGTAGCGACACTGGTAATGTTGGGTTGAGGAAAGGTTTGAAAGAGTTGCGAGCAGGGTTGGGAGAAGGGGCAGGTTATTAGATATGTCACTAGTTCCCTGAAAAAGCCCTAGCATCTGCATACACATGGTAGCAAGGGTGCAACTAGAGACCTTGGGCAGTATAAGGGATAGAGGAGAAAGCATAACCATGGCGGGCATGAGAGTATGATAGCAATCATAGAGCTAGGCTCTGGACAAGCCTGAAGGCTTGGTTCTAGCTACTGTGGGATGACAGGAAATTGCACCATGGCAGGGGAAGGGCACTGTGAGGAGCTTGGGGAACTCCAGTGGAAACACTATTTCCCTGTCCACTTGTGGGCATCCGGATACCTTAACTTGAAGAAGATGACAAAGAGGCATGGTATGAGGAGTTGTGTTGAGATGATGTGAATGGAATGATGGCACTAACTTTGTTTGACTATCTACAGGGCATCAAGGAAAAGGGTATGGCTCCACCAAAGAGAGGGTGTGGTCGTGGTAGTAGGGGCCCATCCCTCCGCGAAACCAAGAGACCAAGCACGACGTAAGCGCGCTAAGCTTATTGAGCACCTCATAGCAAAGGAAGCTGCGAGGATGAAAGTGATGAAGGAGTTCGTAAGCTGATTGACAACTCGGAGGATGAGATAAAATAGGAAAGACTATGGTCCTTCATGCAAGGAATACACAAGGTAGAATTACACAATTCAAACCCTGATCCAAGGTATACGTGAGGTAGAATTACGCAATTCAAACACACCTTGTACTTGTACTTCTTGATGAAAAGTCTGCTTGGCATGGTAGTTACAATGCAGGTTTTCCCAGTTATAAAAAAGACATGGATAAAATACTCTTTCAATTGCACAAACAAGACATCATGATAGATCTATTGACGGTCACATCCCTTGCATCGTGGAAGTGTATGGAATGTGAGGGCCAACTACTAAGATCCTGCTCCTGTAGCATCTGTCTCTTGATGCCCAGAATGTTCAGAAAGACTATTTACTATTTTTATTATGCTTAGTTTTTGTTTATGCCGGTAGCTTTTAAATTCTCTGTTGCATATCTAAATATAGATATATAGTATTTGGACAGAAAAGTGAAACCTAACTAGCTTTGACAGAAAGACTGAAACAATTTTATTAATAGAAAATATATAAACCTGCCAGACTTCCTCATCTAACTATTAAACTAACATCTTTCTCAAAGTTTTAGTTAAACAAAATTAATAAACAATCACAACCATTTGAAACTGAATAAACAAACACAACGATTAAAAGTTGTTTGTCTACGTACATCCGTTGCATACATCGTTCTCTATCTCTTTCACTCGTATCGCCGAAGAGCCGTATGCTTTCAATATTGTATCTTCATCTATATGCTCCTCACAGGCTGCCTTGCATACATTGTTCTCTATCTCTTTCACTCGTTTCGCCGAAGAGCCGTATGCTTTCAATATTGTATCTTCATCTATATGCTCCTCACAGGCTGCCTTGTATGCTGCTAATATTTTCTTACCACTACCTCCATTTTCGAATCTAACTTCGACTTTCTAAAATGATACCAATTAATAGAAAACATAAGTGGGAAACTGTATTACAATATTGTTGAAAGCAGTGAACAAATGTATTATAAATTCTCTCACCCTTTTTCTAGGGAGCATTGATGTTGGGCTTTCTCCAAGAAAATGTGTTCTCAGGTTGTGATGACCTGATTTAAAAACATTATGATGTTGCCATATGCCAACCTACACATTTATTAAGAAAATCATGAAATGATCATACTACATTCTGGCCTAAAAGAAAACCCCTGGCAGGAGAAATTTGCACTAGAGAAGAAGGTGTCTCAAAGCGTAAGAGAGGTGAAGGCACCTTGGCTGAGGGAAACGGCTCTCTGGTATGTAATTCGGTCTAGTTCCTGCATCATTTCTATGATCTGGTTGGGTTCCTCCACCAATTACATGTGTTGGTGGGGGTTTCATGAGGAAAGGAGGAGCAAGAGGCTGCTCTAATGGGGCTTAGCACTGTCCAGGAGAAACAAGGGGAGGAAAGGGAGAGCCATGGCTTATTGCATTTAAGCTAGAGTCTTTGTAGCAGCACTGGTAATGTTGGGTCGAGCAAAGGTAGGAAGGAGTTGCGAGTAGGGTTGGGAGAAGGGGCAGGATATTAGCTATGTCAGCAATCCGCTGAGAAATCCCTAGCATCTGTATGCACATGGTAGCAAGGGTGCAACTAGGGACCTTGGCCAGTATAAGGGATAGAGGAGCAAGCATAACCATGGCTGGGCATGAGAGTATGATAGCAATCATAGATCTAGGCTCTAGACAAGCCTGAAGGCTTGGTTCTAGCTACAGTGGGATGACAGGAAATTGCACCATTGCAGGGGAAGAGCACTCTGAGGAGCTTGGGGAACTCAGGTGGAAACACAATTTCCCTGGCCATTTGTGGGCACAGGGATACCTTAACCTGAAGAAGTTGACAAAGAGGCATGGTATGAGGAGTTGTGTTGAGATGATGTGAATGGAATGATGGCACTAACTTTGTTTGACTATCGACAGGGCATCAAGGAAAAGGGTATGGCTCCACCAAATAGAGTGTGTGGTCGTGGCAGTAAGGGCCCATCCCTCTGCTAAACCAAGAGACCAAGGACAACCTAAGCGCGGTAAGCCTATTGAGCACCTCATAGCGCACCTCATAGCAGAGGAAGCTTCCAGGATGAAAGTGATGAAGGAGTTAGTAAGCTGACAACTGGGAGGATGAGATAAAATAGGAAAGGGAATCGGAAGATGAGATAGAAGACTGGAGGACGATGGTCCCTCATCCAAGGAATACACAAGGTAGAATTACACAATTCAAACCCCGACCAAGGAATACACAAGGTAGAATTACCCAATCCAAGCACACCTTGTACTTGTACTTCTTGATGAAAACTCTGCTAGGCATGGTAGTTACAATGCAGAGTTTTCCCAGTTATAGAAAAGACATCGATAAAATACTATTTCAGTTGCACAAACAAGACATCATGATGGATCTATTGAGGATCACATCCCTTGCATCGTGGAGGTGTATGGAATGTGAGGGGCAACTACTAAGATCTTGCTCCTGTAGCATCTGTCTCTTGATGAGCAGAATGTTCAGAATGGAGAGAAACCAACTATGAGATTTGCATGCCAAGGGTACCATTATCATCATTGAGATAGGATATCAGAGAAGTTACGAAATTAGGAATAAACCTGTGAGAAGGAAACTTTAGGAGTATGGTCATGAGGAAGATTAGTTATTTGAGCTTATTTTCTGTAAACAGAACATAAATCAGGTGAGCTTAAGTCGATTGCATATTTCCAAAATATTTCGGGATAGGATGGACTGGGTGCTGTTAAAAAATTGACCTCACCATATCTGTGGGATCAAAGAATATTCGGAGAAACTGCAATCTCTTGTGCTATTCAACTTGGTAAGCTTCTCAACCAAACATTGGTTCCAATTGTTGTCCATGGTATTCGCTGCTCACGATGTGGGTTACCTACAAACTAAAATAAGGATCTAATGATATCGCTGAGAGTGGGAAAACTTTGCGGTATTTCCGTGGAAAGGTTTTCTACCCAAAAGATCTATTATGTATTTATAAGATTAGTATTTACAATGGGGTCATTATTATAAATAAATGCGGATCATGATATATAAAAAAATATGTTATTTTAGATGCGAGTGTCCATATTTCAATCATGGAACATTTAATATTTTGCAGTAACATATTTATTATTAAGCATAAGTAATTTTTATTTTTCTTTTCTTTCCGAAAAATTGATAGTTGTTAAATTGGGTTCAATAATTTTAAATTTATTTTTTTAATAAGTAAGATGTGTGAAAAGAATGCAGATTATTTATTTTTAAGATTAATATCTACAATGGGGTTATTATTATAAATATATGCAGATCATGATATATAAAAAATATGTTATTATTTTACATCTATGAGTTAGTATTTCAATATATGGAACATTTAATATTTTGGAGTGGGTATTTATTGTTAAGCATAAGTGACATTTTTTCTTCAAAATGCATAGTTAGAGTTGTTAAATTGGATTAAATAATTTTAAATTTATTTTTTAATCAGTATGATGTGTGGAATAAAGACTTAGATGAAATGACTCTTTTTAAGGCATTTTTTCTAGCATATTTTAATTACAATATGACAAATTTTTAAAAATATTGGTTTAAGATGTTTGATATGTAGGATTCAAATGCTCAAATGAATTTTTAGGGCATTGAATCCAATTGTGTTTCAAAAATGTATTTTAAACAAAAAAAAGAAAGAAAGCACAATCTTGTTTGAAAAGGTCATTTCCTCTATAAGACTACTAAAAAAGAAGTAGCCTTTACTGCGACTTTTTGGAGGCTTTTCCGGTGGGTTTTTATGGTCAAATTTCTCTAAAATCCGGCAGCAATTTATTGAAACCGCAAGTTTGATAGGTAATTTCTGCACAATCAAAACGTCTTAGGGGTTTTACAAGGTGATGAATACAAATATGTAGTTAAAAAACCATTTTAAATAATACAAATCAAGATTTAACCTCAATTTTTCCCCCCTGATTTTGTCACCGAAATCTCCAAAAAGTCGCACTAAAGACAACTCGCTAAAAATAAATCTAATTTAAGAATATTTTGTAGCATCTACAACCACCCTCCAAAATTTTGGGTTCGCTTCGTTTTGGAGCCTCCTTCTTCAAAATCATCGCAACTATCTTGCACTCATTAGGTACTTGTACTTATTTGAGTTCATCTTTGTTTCAGAGTTTGTGTTCAACTTGTTGTAGCATTTTTTGGTTTTGGTAAGTTAGAATCAATTAGTCAAAAAATGAAAATATATTTCAAAAAAATGTTAAGCTAGGATATGGACAAAAAGAATATTGAATAAAAAGATGTTAGGAAATATTTTGATAAATATGTCCATATCAAATAAAATGTTAGAATAGATGAATGGAGGCAAAAATAAAATGTTAGGTTAGAAATAAAAGCAAAAACAATAAACTCTTAAAGTGTTGCAAGTCTAAATGCCACTACTTTAGTCTAATTTACTTCTGCAAATAAACGTCATGTGCAGTTTGTTTAAAATGCCACACTAATTTATACAATCTAGTTATACAGTTTAATCATGATTGGATATGTATTAAGTTTTTGTTAATAGGTAGCAATAGGTGGCAAATAAAATTGGCTCAACGGTTTAAATTGAGCCAATGGAGGAAATAAGGGATAGGGGTGGATTAGTCATAAAGAGGAAATGTTGAGTTACTAGCTTAAATGCACTCTAAAAAATAAGTGAAATGTTAGGAGTAAAAGGGGTAGGTAGACATGTGAAATGTAATTGGAGCATCAAATGTTTTTATTCTAAGCTGTAACATTGGGAAAACTTACATTAGATGATGGGTTTTAATTAACTTGAAGTTTTAAGGCTGTAATGTTATTTCATAAATATTTCCATCCTTCCATTTATTGCCATAACCCATAGCTGTCACATCCACCCTCAAAGTTCTCACCCCACCATCAATTTCGCTTATGTGTTAAATACCTCCCACCTCACCTTTCATGTGTCATGCACACCCAAGATCTAATCGCCCACGTCCCTCCTTGACCCTTATTCACCGTCTGAACTTTATCGGCCGGGCGGGGGGAGGGGGGGTTTGAACAATCTGAAATGGCCAATTTCCAATATCGCCAACGTAAACAACATTTTCTGCTTTTTTGTGCTTCAGGACTTCAAATCCCAAAACTACTTACCGCCTCACCTTATCCCCGAACGCAGTATATTAAATGACCATTTACCGCCACTCCATGTCGCACTACACTTCACGCTCCACCTCATGCCTACCACCCAATCAACTGTTGCCTATCCATTATCCATTCAATGCCACTCCCGTAAATTTATAATTCAAATACTTGTTAATTAATCTCGTTGAGTTATTAATACAAAATTCAAATGTTCATTGCCACCCACCCTCCAATTTTTCCATTATAAACCCTCTTAATTCATGAAAACAATTACACAGTCCATTTCTGTAGCCAAAGCTGATCATTGGAGATTTCTTCGCCATAGCTCAACCATTGTTTGACATTAAGAAATTATTTTTCCTGTTCAGAAAAATGACATCAAGGTTTGCTTCCACATTTTACAGTTATACTGTTTTGACTATAACCACTCCATTTCAAGCCTATTTCTGTCATTTTTAGTCTACAATTTGTTTAACAGAATGCCTCCCAAGGGAAAAAAACTTGCATAAGTCCCAAATCCTCTCATTCATCCACATGTCAACTTCCATCATAACCCATTTGTCGACATAGATTGTAAAATCATTGATACTTCTTCTAAATTTGATTTATATGAGATCTATTGTTGTATGGAAGACCAATTAATTGACGAGATAGATGATATAGGGTTCTCGGACTCCCAAATCCGTCACTATACTTTTCCTTAGATACATAGAGCACTTGAATTTGTGAGGAAATGCCATGAATCTTATGATCCGAGTCAGAGAGCAATTATTCACCCACAAGAGAAACCCTTTACTTAATCAATTCTCATTCCATTGAAAAAATGCCACAGGCCACTGCTACTACACCAACCCATCCTTTTTCCTATCAAAACCTCATAGAAGCCTATAAAAAACTAGACTTTATTAAAAGATCCCAGACCTTTCAACTCTTTCTAGCTATTGATAGTCCTCTACCTAGAAGAAACACTCCTTATGGTTCATCCATTTTCCCTGATAGAACGAAGCAAATCAAATCTAGTTTCTCTTATTTGCTTGGTTACAACTCTGATCAAATGTTAATGAAGCCATCCTTGGTTTCTTATCTATCTTTTCTACTCATTCTAAACCCACTGTCATTTATGATTTCAGTCAATTCCTGGTCGAAGCAATACATGAGTAATTTGTCAAGTTTAATACTAAAGAAGTATTCAAGCATGCTTCAGTACTTGTTTACATTTTTATATATTTTCAAGGAGACAAATTCCCATTTTCTTTACAGAAGCTAGATGAGGAAGGAAATCAACAATCGGTGATATTATGGACTTCAATGGGAATGAAGGAGAAAGAAGAATTTACATATAAACAGTTCATAGAACTCTTTATTAATCCAACTATCAATCTTATGAGCAACACTCTAGTACCAAAGATTAGTGAGGAGATTGTCAAAATATTATAGTTGGTTGATCAAGCTGCAACAAGGGTTTGGTATTGCTACCAAAACTATACAAAGATCAGGTTTTATGGTTGTGAGCTTCCACCCTACAAACTGCCCAAGTACCCATCTATCAAAATCTTTGCACTGGAATATATAAGGCAGAGGTTAAATGCAGATGAAGTGCACTTTGTGGCTGCAAAGAAGAAATCACAATTTAAGCTGAAAGCCCAAGTTGTTCCATTCATCTGTAACACGAGGGTAGTAGGAGAGGAAGTAGACAAATTACCAAAGGAGATGAAGTTTGGTCTCAGCTTCACTTGGTCGTATGACCCAATGGGAATAGTTTCCAAGCCTAGGGTGGAGAAAAAATTTATAGCATGTCATCACACAGCCAGGCCTGAGATAGAACAATATAAAAATCAGTTGGAATGGGCAGAGAACACCCTCCAAGAGGGTGAAGAGTAGGTAGTTTCTACATCAACGTGCAAACTCAACTTGCAAAAGAAAAGATAACAAGGAGAGGGAAGGAAGAACAATCATCCCCTATGACTGAAGCATCAAGCCACGGTTTTAGGATTGTGCACGGAAGGAAGAGACGTAAAATCTCTGTGGTTGTACGTGAAACACATGAGTCTTTGAAAACCACATTTGATGGACTTGGAGAGACTATGCTTCATACACATTCGAGTGGAGATTCTACACAGTCCCCAACTCATTCCACTACTTCTCATGAACAACAGATAACCTAGACCATTGGAAGCACTTAGAAAGACAAGGGGGAAGACATATTTTATGTTTTCAATGAGATCAAAATGAAGAATGAATAGTTTAAGCGGAACAGCTACACATAGTTTTGGAAACATTCCTCCCATTCTTAGGACAGACTTATTTCAGTCTTTGACTCTAAGAAGGGTAAAATGTAGGTGGCTTATCTGCAGGCTCAAGTTTGATAGCCTAGGACTACTGCTCAATATCAAAAGTAGACCTTTTTTGAGTTCAATGTGAAGGATCTGCATCCAATGTGAAGGATGAGTCACAACTTAGGTTGGAGAAAGTCTCCTCATTAGCAAAGGATACCAGGATTCAATCCTTGGAGAATGTAGTGCTAAAAATGGGATATGATCCCTCAAACATAAACACTACAGAAGAGCTTATTAAGAAAAAGAATGTTGAAGTTGCAACATTAAAGAAGTAGCTAAAGTTGCTAGCTTCTCAGGACCCAATGGCCAAAGAAATTGAGACAGAAACTCAGAAGTCTAACATGATGAAGCTCAACATAGAACAAAATTTGTAGATCAAATAAATGGAGGAGCAGATGGAGAAATTGGTCAAGGAAAAAGAGGAAGTTGTT
>APFE030267435.1:279346-315926 GCA_000404065.3 Pinus taeda | reverse complement strand
TCTTTCTCCTTTTCTTCTTCCTCTTCGCAATCTATGTAGAATAATTTCTTCTCAGCACACTTATGACCTTTAGTGTATTTGCTATCACAACTGTAACAAAGCCCTTTTGCTCCTTTTTCTTCCGATTGTTGTGGTGTCAACCTTATAGGTTGTGGAAGACTAGGGGCAACAACATTTCCATATTTATAGTTGTGAGTAGTATGCTTCTTGGTTGCCATAATTTTCCTTTCCATTTTTCTTGCTAACCTGAATGCCTTCTCTAATGAATCAGGTTCCCAAAGGAGAAAATCATGTTGGATATCATCCTTTAAAGTCCCTATGAACACATCAATCATATTCACCTCTAGAATATTTTTTACCCCTATGTTCAATTTTTGGAACTCCTCAATGTGCTCCATTATTGAACCCTTTTGTTTTAGACTTACCAACTGGCTAAAAAAAGTGTTGCTTTTTGTATCCTCATAATGTGCTATCAATTCTTCCATAAAAATTGCCCAAGTGATAATTTGTTTACGAGAGCAAAGCCATTGATACCATACAAATTGACTTGGTTCCAAATATAAAGTTACAATACGTACCTTTTGTGTGTTTTGCACATTATTGAGATCGAAAAATTGCTCCATCTGTAATATGCATGTTGTGGGCTCCCTGCCATCAAACCTCCTCATAACCATTTTTGGAATATGGTGGGTTTCGATCCCACATTAGAGTCTATGAAATCATGATTAACATTTCTTTTGTTCGCATCATGAGTATCCTTTACAACCATTTTACCATTAATAAGTATTTCTTGTAGAAAATTTGTCAAATCTGTCTTCAAATCTGCCATGTCTCTTTTCAAATCCGTCTTCAAATCTATCTTCAAATCGTCCATCTTACCTTCCATGCCCTTTATCTTAGATTCCACACCATTTATCTTATCTTCTGTTAGATTTTGTGAGCGTGACATTTGTTGCACTTGTTCTTGTAATTTTGATATATCATGTAGCATTTCTTCCTCTTCTTCATGAGTCGTGCTAGAGCTTTTAGGTTGCTTACTAGGTGTTTGCATTTTCTTTCCTCAAGGCATCAATTACCAATAATAATGCTCTACTATGCCCTTTGAATTCCTTCAAAATAAATTTCCAAACCAATCTTAAGAAAAATTTTAAAAGAATCTACACACCTTTTTTCACATTGTAGGAGCTCAATATTGCCTCTAATGTATCACTGTACTTTTGGATCCTCCAGTTCTGAAATTGTGATCTGTAGTAGCCCTCTGTGTCCTCTTTCCAATGCCAGTAGTCTGATCAAAATTGGATTGTCCAAGGAAGAGTTATGCAAAATCTCCCACAGTGACCTGATTATAGACTAGTTCAGTAGAGTGAACTTGTACGACGTGCCACGAGTCACTATTTCAACCTTCAGATCTGAAAAATATAGACAAGAAACTAAAGTCCGTCCTCTTTTTGTACCTTCTGATGAAATTTCAATCCAATACTCAGAGAGAAAGTTATGACGATTTTCCCCAGGTCACTCGTTTGGAATGTAATTCAGGAGTCTGCAAGAAGACCAACTTCCTCAGATCATATCTCCGCAAATATAGTGCCAAAATCTCTGAAATTCGTACCTGAGATTCAGCACGATTTCTTCTGAAATGAGTTTTTTTTAGCTTCTGAAATGTTGTAGAAGAAAAGTGATAGTGAAAATGCCACGATGACCTGTTTGGAGCGACGAAACCCTAGAACCCAAAGTTTCGATACCAAATGTTATGAAACCAACTTAAGAAAAGATAGATCAACGCCTTAGAATTCAGCCTCTTCGATGGGGCAACCTCCTTTACATTAAATGAATGAACAATTCTTGGATGATTCAAATGACAAAACCTCCTTTCTATATATAGGAGTCTAAGGAGTCACAATATAACCCAGCCGACCCCTAACTATAATAATATAAAGCCCAAAAATAACAATTAGAGGGATTCTATGGGGCACAATAATAACAATATGGGGATAATAGGGGCACAACAATATTAATAAGGGATGCAACTACAATATTAATGGGGTAATCACTAGTATTATAGGGACCCAACACTCCCTCCCACAAATCATGGGAATGATCATGTTCATGTGCTTCTACAAAAGGATATTCAAGAGACTCAACAACATGTGTATTATGTTTAACCTAATTTTCTTGAATAGACCCATGGAGTTAATCTTCATGTTTTGTAGGTTCTTATACGTTATTTGAATCAACAAAAATAGGAGTTGACGTAGGAATATTAACTATATTGATATCATATGTATGGTAATTTGAGAACATATCAGGATACATAAGATAATTAAATCCAAATAATAGACGATTTTCATGAAGTGGCCACTCTTTCATGAAACTATTATTCATGCTATGTTTACTAGATGAATATTCTTCTAAAGTGAGATAGATTGATTCTGGTTCAAATTCTAAGGGAGGCACATCATAGAGGATATCATTAGTTGACTCTAGATTTACTATAAGATTTTATTTGACTGAATTATCCACTTTACAATCAAAACCAAAATGGGTTTCATGAATAGTTTCTTTTTGAGATTTACAATCTAAATCAATTTTAGATTGTTTAGAACATATAGGATCAATTATTGTTAGAAAATATTGTGAATGGATTTAATATTTACCAATTGGCACAAATAGATTCACAGATGTGATCAGGTCTAATCATTGGCATACTACCTTGCACAACATGTAAATCATCTGGGTTGTTACCATTATGATGCTTATTTGTAGAAAGAGCAATTTTCAGAAACCATAAAGTGGGATTTTCTATAGGAGGTAAATATTTTAAATGAAGCCTCCAACAAAGTACAAGAAACATAGAAGATAACTCCTGCAATGATTCATTTTCATGCATCATAAAGCTATTAATTTCTGAACATAATGAATTAAAATCATAGTTTTAATGTGAATTAAGGAATATGTCAACGAAATAATCCGTTGAATAAATGCATTTATGTGGAATTTCTTTGAACCACCTAAGTATCCTCCCCTAGAAAGGCAAGGTAGACAACCTGTGTAACACATTATCAGACAATTCTCTAAAAGATTTACATTGAAATATAAAACATTGAATATGTACAAGAGAAGAACAACTATAATCCTTACCATCAAATCTAAACTTAGGCAAGTATCTTGTTTTCACTGGAGGGATATCTAGTAACAGAAAATTAGACACATCCCTACATACATAAATTAGGGCATGATCCATTGATTGATGAAGCAATAAAACATTGAGTTCCTATAGGTTAGCTTGTCTCCTAACCTACCTTCAAGCACATGTGAGATAACACAAGAATAATTAAAAATATGGAATTATGTAGGGTAAGGGTATAATGATCTACTCAATTAACTTTCCTTAGGCCCTCCTTCTAGTGTCATTTTGTTGACATAGGTTTTACGCACCTTAGTAAAAAAGAAGGAAGTGACCTAGATCGAGGCTCTTCACACAACCCAAGTCATTTGGAATAGTCACCCCTGATGGGTGTATAGGCTTTGTTAGTCAACCCTTTCTTATTATGAAGGATTGAATCTAGAAAGATCCTAAATCTAACCTAAACTAATGTTATCCTACATTAATCTACACTAAATTATGTTTAAATAATGAAACTAAAATCCTGTTGTTAACTAAACTACGAAAAATAAATTAATACAAATATTTCAACTTAAATTGATTTTAATACAAGGATGAAAGTCTAAATGCGATATACAAGAACAATTCTAATTTATAGATTGCATTTAGAAATTAGAATTAAAAATAAAATACAAGATTTATGTTACATGATCAAACTATTATACAACATATACAGAGTTATGTTACGACAAGTGAAAAATACAAGACCAAAATGAAACTAGTATAAGATAAGAATGATATTAAAATACACTCAAAAAAAAATTCCAATATAATCTTATTTCTATAACACAACTACCTATTAAAAATTCTCAATATGAATAAAGAATGAAACAAGAACTTCAAATATACATTTTACTTGCTTTCATTAATAAACATAGCACATCAATGATTATTTAAATATTTCACATTTAGAATGTATATATGCTACACTAACTAATATATGGTATATGTATTACTTTGCCAAGTAGAAAAGATAGAAATTGTAACTGATTATTTGATAAATTCACAAGATTTTGTGTGCCAACTTATAGATACAACTAATAAATCATTAAAAAAAAAAAATTATATAACTTGTCAATCAGTCACAATGTTGCATTAATTCAATATCTTCATAGAATATAGACATTAGATAGACTTAAACATCTACGACCCACCCACAAATACTTAAACCTTATTTCTGTCTAGATGGATAAAACTCTAAAGATACTAGTCATTGAATAATTGTATCAATCTAGTTTAAATAATAAGAAGATTGAAATAACTCTTTAATTAACAAAAAATTTGCAATAATAAAAAATATTCGACTCAAGAGATCAAATAATTGAGCAAAGGAAATTTCTATTTTCTAAAAACTCAAAAGTCAAGTTATAGAGAAATAAAGAAGATAGCAGTGAGACTGTTAAATGTAGAGATGCAATTAGTTAACTGAATCCAACAAAGCCAATTCATTGTATATAAAAAATGTTTCCACAGTCATACATTCAACAACATTTCGTTTCCCATAATTCCCCCTTTCAGATCCCCTTTTTACCATTGAATCTAGGAGTTCATATAACCAAAAGGCCCTCAACCTTTCCATAAGAGATAACTATAAAACAATCTTTGAGTCATTTAATTACAAAAAATAAAAAGAAATTTATCAAGTTCAGGCCCTCTTAGCCCATGAGAAAATCAACATAAGGCATATGACAGGGAAAATCGTATATTGGGTTATGAGTGAACACACACGGGTAGAAGCATCCTGAATCATATTGTCCAAGAAATATGCCTTGGCATTATTGAAGATATGTTGAGAAAAATATACTTAAAATTAGATAAGGTAGAAATAAGACTAAAGTGGCCTGAAACAAAATCTAAAATATTGTAGTGGCCTTTTTATTAAAATAGAAAACTGAAAATGAGATATTATCTACATTTCTTTTTTAAACAATATGACTATTTTCTGGTACTAGGTCCCTCAAATTTGGAGGATATGGTAACCTTCCGGTTCGTAGAATTTATCACAATATGAGTGTCCATAGACCTAGTCTTAGCTTTGACATAAGACAATTTGTGTTCACTTGACTTATATTTTCTTTGGATTCTAGCCCTCAATTGTTCATTTTCATAAACTAATTGAGTAATTTTATGTTCAGGATGAGGAACAATGAGAACATATTGTTTCTTCCAGTAAACTTTTGCGATCAAATCATCTAAATGAGGGTTTTCGGAGGAAGCATCCCCACTATTTACAATATTATAATGACTTGGAGACAAATCTTCACACTACAACTTATTTCTTTCCAAAGAGGGTTCATAACTCTCTCCCAAGTCAACCAAAGGAATGGTTTCAGTGGGATTTTTAAGATTCGTTTTTCGATCCCTAGTTATTTTTCTTTGTAAACATTTTATTTTCACCATGTCTTGTGTCTAACCAATTTCCCATTTTTTTGTGGACTGTATATGATGTACAACATACTTAGGAGATTCAACCGTGGAATTGGAACCACGATCTTTTACTACTTTGGAAATTTTAGTTTGGATGTCCTCTAAAGAGGCTAACCTTGCTATTTGAAGAAATATGTTACATTCATCCTACTACAACTCCTCAACAATGGTGGAGTTGTATCAATGAGAGAGGGGTTGGGAGGATTAGTGACATAAGACTGAATTAGATCAAATGGAAGGGGTCTGTTGTAGCTATTACAAGTAAGAAACATTTCCCAATGATAACCAATTTGAGCTAAGTAGTACTTAAAGGATATGCAAGTTAACCCATTATGGAAATAGACTTTTGGAGGTTTTTATGCTAAACTTGGAAGATTTTGACATCGTAGTCAATATTTTTAGGAGAAAATATGGAAAATTAAGTTTTGGGCCCGAAAAGGTCATCAAGAGCCGAATGTGATATATTAAAAAGCACTATAACAACCCTCAAAGGCAATATATCTATGAATTACATGTAAAAGGTTATGCCATTTTGGTTTAAGAAATGAAATTGACATACCTTTAACAGAGTATTGATAATATTTATTCGCTAGCAGTTTCTTCCATGGGATGCTTTTGACAGGAACATTTTTGGACTAGCACTCATCTTCCTAGGATAATTGGGTAGCTTCTTCCACAAACTACAGCCTGGTTTTGATTTCGTGGTCACTAACACAAGTTATTTTTCCATTGAAAGAGGCAACAAAATCCTTGACTACTTGTTCACTGTGCCCCCAAAAAAGTTGTAATAACTCCCACCACATTAATATATGAAATGGGGATAAACATTCTTCATGTTCTTCTACAATATTAGCTCTAATGAGCTCTACCCAAACTACTAGAGGCATGTTATAGAGAAGAGGTCACATGACATTATAGTGCAGGGTTTGAGAAGTAAAAAATAGAGATATAACCTGAAGTGATAGAACAATCAAGAATGAGGGAAAATGAAAATTTTCATGAAACTCGAAAAACCCCAGGAATCAAAACAACAATTATCAATTACATGTTTATGAGAGGTTGAGGACAACCTTGAATGTGAACAATGAACTAAAATCAAACACTATACCTGTTAGAATATTATATCTACTAAACTAACTATCTATCTAGGAAACCAAGAATATATCAACATATAAATAAGAACATAAAGAGAACAAGGAAAAATAATAAAAGAGATATACATGGTTCACCCAATTGGGATATGTCCATGGAAAGGTTGTCTTCTATTATCTCCAAAAATATCCTACAATCTTTCAAAGAGAGAAACTACAAATAACATTATGCTATGAGCACAAGATAAGATGTGATGGTATCAAAAGATGGTATATTCCTTAACAGGACCCCTTGACCCTATTACCCAGAGATGTGGAGGAATTAATCTCACATATTAAATGTGGGATAACATAATTATTGAAAATAACACATCTTTATATAATAAATGGATACAAGAGTATACTATTCCATCGTAAATATGGGATATAATGTATTACTCTTTTACATAAGATTGTTGACAACTTCCAACATAATACAAAGACATTATTACCTTCCAAGGAATATAATATATTCCAACACTCCACCTTAATAATGGTTGGGAGAAGGGATCATCCTAACACTAAGGAAGGAAGGAGTCATTACTTTCCCCCCTTGATGACAACTTCCCTCATCCCAAGCAAAGAACAAAGATGAACATACTTTTTTTCTTTCAAGGATTTGATGAAGATATCGGCTACCTGTTACTTGGTAGGATAATACTCCAGAGAAAGAATACCATCTGTGACAAGACCTAGAATATAATGAGCATCAAGGTTGAGATGCTTCATCTTGGAGTGATATACCAGATTATAATGAAGCTGAATTGCACCCTGATTGTCATATTTCAACACGATGGATGATTTCAGAACTAGACCAAGATCCGTAAGAACATGGCGTAACCAAACGGCTTATTTAGCTTCTTCTTTGGCTACTCTATACTCTCCTTCACATGAAGATAAAGAAAGAGTCTTCACCTTCTCACTAGACCAAGAGATCAAACCTGAACCAAGTTGAAATATGTAACCAGCAGTTGATCATTCATTAGAGCTGTCACCTGCCCAATCAAAATTTGTATAACCAGAGAGTAAAATTGTATCACGGCTCGAATAAAGAAAACCATAATGCAATGTCCCTTGTAAATGTCGCAAAATTCTCTTGGCTGCCTACCAATGAATTTCACGAGGTTTTTGCATAAATCAAGAAACCATACTGACCACAAAAGAGATATTTGGTCTGATGTGAGTTAGATATGTCAAACTGCCAATGAGCTGATGATAAAGAGTAGCATCAATCAGTGGAGTGGTACACTCAACAATTAACTTTACGCCAGATTCAAATGGCGTAGGAGCTAGTTTATAATCACTCATATGGAAATGAGCCAATAAATTTGTCGCATACTTAGGTTGAGAGAGAAAAATACCATCAACCATATGCCAGATCTGAAGACCCAAGAAATAGTGCAATGTATAGATATCTATCATCTCAAATTGTTTCTGAAGAGCAATTTTCATATCTTGAATTAATACAAGTTGGCTGACAGTGATAATTAGATCATCCAGATATAAAACAGTAATGAGGAAATTTTTATTAAAATAACTTTCAGCAATAATGACATCGGAATTACTGAAATTCACTTTAATAAACTTGATATGGATCACAGAAGCCTAAATTCAATAAATGAGGACATTATCACCAAACTTCTTAACATAAATATTTGGATCAAATATGCAATGCTTAAATCGATTATTCAATAAATATGAATCAATTTTATGATATCAAGCCCTAGATGCTTGTTTGACACCATATAAAGATTTTTCTAATTTGCATACTAAACTTTAGGATTCAACCGAAATAAAACCATGAGGTTGTTGCAAATAAATTTCTTCAATAAGATCACCATTTAAAAAGACACTTTTAACATCAATTTGATGAATTTCCCACTTATAAGATGCAGCAAGTGATAAAATGGTTCTTATTGTGTTGATTTTAGCAACAGGAGCAAAAGTTTCATAATAATAAATACCTTCAAGTTCATTAAAACCTCTTACAACTAATGTAGCTTTATGCTTTTCGACCTGTCCTTTTGTAGTGAGCTTAGTTTTATAAACCCATTTACAACCAACTAGATTTTTTCCTAAAGGAATAAGAACAGGAGACGAAGTCTTGTTTCTCAAAAGAGATTCATATTTAGTAGACATAGCTTGTTCCCAATGAGACTTACCCTTAGCTTGAGAATAAGTAGTATGATCATCTGTGGCCAAAACTTTGGTCATATGAGAAAAATTAGATCTAATTCGATGAGTGTTGGAAGGCTTTTTGATCTCACTATCTGTAGATTCAAGAATTTTCTGAGCCTAAACAGGAAGAGCAGAAAGAACAGGAGTCACTTGAGGAGCTTCATGAGTTTCAGGTGGAATACTTGAGGGAGAGGAAGAATCAAGATCAATAAGAGACACAAAATTGGAAGGAGTAATAAGTGGTATTGGTAAATTTAGGGTAACATGAGATTCTACAGACTCAGATGGGGAAGAGACTTCATGAAATTGAATATCCCTTTTGATTATGATACTTTGATTAGATGGATCAAAAAACCTATAATCCTTGGAATTCTCATAACCAATGAAGATACACTTGTGATATTTGGGTTCTAACTTTTTTCGTTTTTCATCAGGAATATGAGCCCAACATTCACAACCAAACACATTAAAATTACTAATATCCAATTTACATCCATTCCGTTTTTCCTTAGGGGTAACATGCTTAACAGCTTTAGTAGGAACTCTATTTAAAATCAAATTAGCACAACAGATGGCTTCAACCCAAAATTTCTTATGCAATCCTTTAGAATAAAGCATACATCTAGCCATTTCAGCTAAAGTTCTGATTTTCCTTTTAGCAACACATTTTTGTTGAGGGAACAATCTTTTGATGTCGAATACCATTTTTAGATAAATATGCATCAAATTTGTGCTTAAGAAATATCCCCCCATTATTATATTGCAAGGTTTTAATACTCTTACCAGATGCATTTTCAACCATGGATTTAATTTCTTGAAATTTTACAAATGTTTCACTTTTATTTTTCAAAAAATAAACCCAAGATTTTCTGCTAAAGTCATCAATAAAGGTAAGAAAATAGATTGCATGAGATATTTAATGAAATTCAAGAGGACCACAAATATCACTATGAATTAATTACAAAGGTGCTTTAGCACGCCAGGCTTTACCTTTATCGAACATTTCTCTACGATGTTTACCAAGAACACATCCTTCACAAACACCAGTAATAGAAGAAATATTAGGCAAACCATGAACCATTTTAGTTAGCATTTTCATTTTACAATAATTCAAGTGACCTAATCTTTCATGCCATAATTGACTTAGTTCGTCAACATGAGCAACATAGGAATACCAGGGTTGTCTCTTAGTTGAATTAAGACCAACAAATTTATATAAACCAGTTGTATGACCAAGAAGACCAGAAGAGATGACTTTGTAATTTCAGTTGATATATTTAAGAACATATTTATTAGACCAAGCTTCAAATTTAAAACCTTTTTGACATGCATGATAAATATAAAGTAAGTTGATGGGCACATTTTGAACGTGAAAAACATCTTCCAAATGACCATTAGCAACATTAATATTACCAGAAGAAATTACAGATAGTTGTTTACCATCACCAATAGAAATTTTCTTAGATGAGTGCTTATTAGTGTCATAAGATGTAAATAAAGAATAATTACTAGTCATATGTTTCGAAGCACCAGAATCCATTATCCATTCCAGATTAGAAGGAGGATTACTAGAAAAAAGAACAAATGCACATAAAGCTACTTGAGATTCATTAGAATTTTTCTTGTTAGCTTTGGCCATTAAACATTTCACTTTAAAGAAATTCTTTTCAGGATGGTTAGTTTTACCATAATGCTTACAAGGATCATACACGTTCTTCCTCTTATGAGTTTCATGATGTGAATGAGAAGCATGACCATTATTATTAGTATGATTAGAAGTGTGTGAATAAGAATCTTTAGCATTATTGAAGATTTTCTTAGGATTCTTACTATGTGCCATAAGAGATTTATTAGGTGAGACTTGTCATGAAGAAATCAACCTTTCTTGCTCATTTATCAACCCTTTACAGAAATCATCAAAAGTAGGTTTTGTGGTACTCTAAGACAATTCAAGAGCCCTATTCCTAGTTTGGATGAACATGTCAAAACAATATGACAATTTTTGTTCTACAAGAATGATAAGAGCAATGTTTGTCTTCTTGTAATCTTTACCATAATTATTTAAGTTTTCATTTAAGGTTTTCAATTCAGCAAGATATAATTCTACTCTATCGAAATTAGTAGGATCTAGCTCATGAATCTTCTTTTCAAGGTAATAAGAGGAAACATCGTCATATTTATCAAATAAAGAAGCAAGAATTATCCCTACCTCAACCAGGTTGTCTTCTGCCTCAATACTTACCTGAAGACTATCTGAAACCATTTGAACAATGAGCCCTCTTGATTGATCACACCT
The DNA here is from genome assembly GCA_000404065.3 of Pinus taeda. Taxonomy (NCBI): domain Eukaryota; kingdom Viridiplantae; phylum Streptophyta; class Pinopsida; order Pinales; family Pinaceae; genus Pinus; species Pinus taeda. Next base: position 304,732 of record APFE030267435.1, on the reverse strand, counting down.
TTCTTCCCATTTAATCAAGGCTTGAGAATCTGTAGGTTTCTTGTCTTCACCATTAACACACCTCCATAGATTCTTATTCTTGAGAACATCAATCATTTTCCTTTTCCATGCAATATAGTTATAACCGACAAGTTCAGGAACAAAAGCTACTTTTGAATTCATAATGATAGAAATTTTGACAGGAAGTATAGACCCAAATGCAAGAAATTACAAGATAAAATGTGGATAGAAAACTATAAATTTCTGCAATTCGTTCTGTCATCACTAGAAAACCTAAAAAGAATTATCAATCTTAAATCAGCGATAAGTTTTCTTCTAGTAATCTATTTGAGCTAAGTATTTTTTTGAAATTGGGTAGCTCGGTGAGAGGAACCTAAATATCTACTCTCTTCTGGGTAATTCGGTACAAAAGGTAACCGATCTCACAAAAATGTCGGGTGTCAAAACAAAAAGCACTCAATAATGCTCCAAATTCTTATTATAACCAATTTTTGGAAATGGCATAGCCACTCTGCAACCACGCTTGTGGCCAAAATTTTGATCTAAACCCTCGGTCTGCCAATATTTCACCTTGCAATAAAAGGACCAAAAAAATGATGAAAACCATAGATCTTACAACTAGAAGATAGATCTCCTTGAGGAGAATCTGAAAACCATATAGATCTTACAAAAAGCAATCAAGAGCCCTGTGAAAAAAAAAAAAAAAATCTGCAAAAAACTACATAAAAAAGTTAGGGTTATGAGAAAAAAAATCAAATATGTAGAATCATGCCTAGATCTGAAGAGAAGCCTAATGTGGACCAAATAGAAAGCAAATTTACAAAAAAAACTAGTGGTTAGGTAACAAAAAATGAAGATACACAGTGATGGTTAAATTCAAAGAGGATGCTAGATCATAGTAGTCATGGCTCTGATACCATGTTAGAATATTAGATCTACTAAACTAGCTATCTATCTAAGAAACCAACAATATATCAACATATCAATAAAAGCATAAAGAGAACAAGGAAAAAGAATAAAAAAGATATATGTGGTTCACCCAATTGGGCTACATCCATGGGAATGTTTTCTTCTATTATCTCCACAAATATCCTACAATCTTACAAAGAGAGAAACTACAAATAACCTGATACCAATAACAGTATGTTGTGAGCATAGGATAAGATGTGATGGTATCAAAAGATGGTATATGCCTTAAGAGGCTCCCTTTACCCTTTTATATACCTAGATATGTTGAGGAATTAATCTCACATATTAAATGTGGGATAATATAATTCTCCAAAATAACACCTCTTTATATAATAAATGGATACAAGAGTATACTATGCCATAATAAATATGGGATATAATCTATTACTCTATTACATAAGATTGTGGACAACGTCCGACATAATACTAAGACATTATTACCTTCCATGGAATATAATATATTCCAACACCCCCGCTTAATAATGGCTGGGAAAAGGGCCCATCCTAACACTTAGGAAGGAAGGAGACATTACTACTCCCCCTTGATGAAAACTTCCCTCATCCCAAGCAAAGAATGAAGATGCGCGTACTTGGCTTTTGTTAAGGATTTGGTGAAGATATCGAATACCTGTTTCTCGGTAGGACAATACTCTAGAGAAATAATATCATCGGTGACAGGACCTAGAATATAATGAGCATCAAGGTCGAGATGCTTTTTCGTGGAGTGATATAACAGATTATAAGCAAGCTGAATTGCACCCTGATTGTCACATTTCAACACAATGGATGATTTTGGAACCAAACCAATCTCGGTAAGAACATGACGTAACCAAATGGATTCTTTAGATGCTTCTTTGGCTTCTCTATGGCCATAAAGTGATGCATATCAAAGAGGATATGGCATGATTATTTTTTATCACCAATCAAATAAAACACACAACACAATAAACTAATTCTATACATTATAGGATAGGATGATGAATAATAAATAAAACATTTGAAAACACAGGTTCGATAGAGATAAAGGATAAGTATAGAGAATCACTATGATGGTGTATAACTAATAACCTATTAGTGTTTTAAATATGAATATAAGCATCTACAAAATCTGTTATTCTATAGCATCTCTTATTTTAACAATTTTCTTGCACTTGAGAGCGACTATTTACAACACCATTCATATAAATTAAGAAGGATATTCTTACATTAAAATCCATGGTGAAAAATATCCCATCGTAAACCAACAAAAATCAAGGTGATGATTAAAACAAGAATGTAGGAAATTAGCTAATACAAATCCAATCCTACGAGAACAAGAAAGAAAAATCAAATTTAAAGAGGTGCCCTTTATTTTAAAAATAAAAGGTAAGGGTTGGCCTTCCAACAAGTGTAAACCAAAACTTTCCTATCATGCAATTTTCTACTCACCTCAGGCCACTACTTGTATGAACTTTACAAGCCACCACTCCCTCGAATTTGCATGCCACCACCTACTAGAAGCCACCACTCTTAATAAGTCTTTCCAAACCACCATTGGACTATCCAACCACCACTCCCAATTTCTCAAGCCATTGTTTGAATGTCACTACACCCTGAATATGGAAGCTTCCACTTGCTCATTGGAGGCCCAAACATTTAAGCTCATCTGTGGACCATGTTTTAGAATATTTCACATTAGATCCACAATATCTACAATCAAACACTTGAGAGCCACATTTCATCCATTTTCATTCAAAACTGATATTATCAATCTTCTCATACAACTCTATTAAACCATCTACAACACAATGATCTCCAAAATAAGAGTTATGGAAGAAGGAGAAATGAAGAATTTCCTTATGAAAGCCTTCATGGACCAAATGAAATCTTCCAGCATAAGTTTTTCAAAGAATCCACTCTTCGTTGATGCCTCTTATGGAAAGAATGCAAAATCATTACAAAGAAATCAACAACAGGATAAGGTTCACGCACTTACCTTGGGGGAGGTAAGTCATGAATTTCACAATCTCAAATCTGAAATTTCTATTCTTAAATATCAGATCGTGAGATTAGAAAAAGGAAAATCCATTTATGAAGCAGATCCTATAGAAGAATATGATACAGAAGAATTTTGCAAGCAAAATGTACAGATTTATGAAGGAAGAAAAGATACTGCTTCAGGTTTTCAGGAAATGAGGATACTCGCCATCGAATACCAACAACATCATGTACAAATAAATATTTGCATATAGGGACAAATGTTAAAATTGACTGCTCTTATTAATTCTAGAACAGACGTAAATATTCTAAATACAAAAGTGATCCCTGCTAAATATTGGATGATAGCAGAAAGAAAAGTTATTGGCTTGGGAAGTAAAACACTGAAGTATGAAATTCCCAAGGCATCTATCTACTTTGATAATCACTGCATAAAATTAAAATTTGTAGTTATTGACATCCCTGTTGATTGTATTTTAGGTAACATATTTTTGGCTATTGTTGAACCACATGGTTCATTTAGAACAAAAAATAATAAGGGTGGATATTTTATTACTCTTCCTACCTCCTCGAATGGCCCAAGAAAAATTAAATTACCATATGCCTCAGCCCACGAGTCTCGACAATGGTTCAGACTATGGAAGAGCTAAAGAAAGCTCAATCAAAGCTAACAGATCTAAAATATCTGAAATCCACCATTCATATCTCACAATAGCTAAGCTTACCAACAATATAAAAGAAAATTTCAGAATTAAAGGCACAAATAGAGAAAGAATGTTGTGCAGAAGATCCAAATGCTTTTTGGCACAAAAAGAAATATTGTGTTGAATTGCCTTATAAAACAGGATCTACAGGTAAGCCATGTGAAAGTAAGGCAATTTCGATGAACAAGGAATATCGTGAGCTCTGTGAAAAAGAAACCAAAAAACTGTTCAGTAAGAAATTGATCAGAGAATCAGAGAGCTCGTGGAATTGTTATGGGTTCTATGTAAATAAAAGAGCAAAACAAATAACAAGCATCCCAAGGCTAGTAATCAATTATAAGCCTTTGAACTCAGTACTAGCAGATAATACATATCCAATTCCCCACAGAGGAGATCTGATAAGAAAAATAGCAGGAGCAAGATTATTTTCCAAGTTCGATCTGAAATCAGGATTTTGGCAAGTTGCTATATCAGAGAAGGATAAATTCGAAACAGATTTTAGTGTCCCAGCCAAACATTATGAATGGAATGTAATGCTTTTCGGCCTAAATCTTGCACCATCCAAGTTCCAAAAGGTGATGGACTCTATATTCAAACCCTTCTTCGATTGGCTGATTGTGTATAGATGATATACTTATTTTTTCAAAAAATTTGCAAGATCATTTTAAACATATACAGACCTTTGTAAATACAATAAAAAAAAAGGTCTCATATTAAGAAAAAATAAAATCGAAGTCTTTCAAACTTCAATTAAATTTCTTGGCCATACTATATTAAATGGCCAAATCTCCTTGCAAAAACGTGTTCTGGAATTCTCTAACAAATTTCCAGACATCATTACAGATAAGACGCAACTACAAAGATTTCTTGGTTGTTTAAATTATGTAAGTAATTTCTATCAAGACTGTGCCAAGGACAGAAGCTTATTAAATCAGAGGATATGCAAAAATCCTGAACCTTGGACTTCACTCCAAACTAGAGTAGTTCAAAAGATTAAAGCCAAGGTCAGAGACCTTCCCATACTATATATATTTGATGATGCAACTTACAAGATTGTAGAATCTGATTCCAGCAACATCGGATGGGGGGATATATTAAAACAAAAAAAATATAATGAAGAGCAAGTTATCCAGTTTACTTCAGGAACATGGAACTCCAATGGGAAAAGATATTCTACTATAGAGAAATAGGGGAAAGCAACATGGAATAGCATCGACAAATTTGAGATCCATCTATTCAATAAACCATTTATTCTCACGACAGATGCGTCTGCCCTTAAGAAGGTGCTTAATAAGGATATCAAGAAGCCTGGAGAAGCCAAATTCACCAGATGGCAAGCCCTTTTTGCCAATTTTGATTTCGAAGTGGAACACATCAAAGGAGAAGATAATTGTCTACCTGATTTTCTCAGCCGAGAATACATACAAACCCAGTCACAAGAACAAGAACATGTTTTTGTTATTGTTACTGAATGGGACCCAGATAATCAACAATAAGTTCTCAGAATTATCAGAGAGGACCAAAGGTGGGAATAATACAAGGAGAACTAGAAGCCAACTTGGCAGCTAAGACAAACAAAAGTCTTAGATGTGGAACTACAGCCATATACAGATATTTTACACCTAGTGCCTGAAAGAAGAGTATTTCCCAAAGGAAATCGCTGGATCCATGATATTGTGTATACTAGTAGTATGGCTGCAACTCATCAAGTAGAAGAGGCATTAAAAAATAATTTCCATGACATCGCAATGCTCTGGTTTGAAGGAGGAAGACAAAGAAATATTTACCACAGACATTTAGTCGTGAACAGAACCAGAAACACAGATTGGAAAATCACCAGAAATTCTCCTATCTTATGGCCACAAAATAATCCTAATCTTATTTTTCCCAACGTTGTTTTTAATTTTGCAGGTTACAAAAAATTATGGTGGGATCTCCTAAATTTTTATGGAAAGAAATAAATCCATTATACAAAATTAAAATTTGGATCAATTAGGACCATGCAAAGAAATCAATTTTCAGGATGGTTAGGTGACTGGTGGAGAGATTTTGGAGTAAATTGCACTACTATAGATCCAATCTTTTATGAAAGTTATTTTCAGATGTCATGTGACAAATGCTACCATGAAAATGCCATTGACTATTTTCATATTCCTTGTACCATAGTAAGTGATCTTCTGAATTATCCAGATCACCATATACTACAACAGTTTATGGCTAGGCCTGACGAATGGCTAGTCATGACTAAAATAAAGCATCAATATGTGCTAAATAAACCTATGATAGTTTGGCGGATCTATACAAAGGCATGGGACGACCTCATTTATCCCAGAAGTAGGTTCCTAGGAATCATAGCTCTTGGTGAATCATCCCATAGTGGTAGTCCTTCTTCATAAAAAGGTTTCTGTGGGTTAATCTAGAAATCTCCACTGTGTAATTATGTTGTCCAGTCATGAGGACTATTCATGGTCAATTTCCTCGTGGGCCTTAACTAGCTAAAAGGAATCCACATTGTAGATAATATGTCTTTTGTAGGATTGATTGTAATCATGTAATAGGAAAAATATTCTTTAGTCACGAGATTCATAGCACTTCTCTGACTTTTGGTAGATATTGAACCACATCACAGTGATTGATAGAACCTTTAGTACTCAACTTGTTGGTCCAATGGTTGGATGATTGACCCCTCCTCTTCCTATAAAACAAAGAGAGTTAGGCTCATTTATGGCATCGAGAATTAGAGTTATTGTGTCTTTGGAAGTTTGTATTCGAGAGCTTCTCTTGCTTTGCAACTGCGGACATTCAGTCTTATCTACTTGCATCACGAGAAGAACTCAAGTCTTTAGGTGATCTGAGAAGCCTGCGCATTACTGTGAAAGCACTGGTGAGAACCTAAAGTGGCCAGATCGTTAGTGTGTCTGTCTATATGTGTGTTTTGTGTATATGTTCAAAGACAAAGTCTGTGTAATCGCCAGGTAGCCTCTAGTAAGTTATCTCAGTATTGAGTAGCAACACTTTGGCAAATGCGAACAAAATCCATATTTGGTTTGAACAAACTATAAATCAAGTGTAATCGATATCTAGAAATTCAATAAAAGAGTGTTATTTCATTTTCTGCTTCCAAGTATTGTGTGCTTTAATTTATGTTGTTGTGTAGTAATTGTCTCATAATCTTCACTTGAAGTTCAATAGGGATTCGCCAAAGGTTCGAAGGGATGCCAGACCATTGGAATGTGAGGAAGTCGTATGTAAGGTCGCAGAGCGTGAAATATCTGAGTAGGTTCGCACTAAGTTCACCAAAGGTCGATCAGTGAAGACAAAGAAAGAGACACAGCAAGGCAAGACTACAGAGAGCAACATCGGCATAGCATGCGGAGTGCACGGCATTGTAGCAGCAATGTAGCAAGTTTTGTAGAAAGCCCCTACATAAAATTGGTATCAGAGCCAGTAACGTCTTGTTCACTAGGTTAGTACTCATTTCCATCACTCTATAAAACGGATCCAATTAGAAAGCCTATTTCATATCGTGATATCGAAGAGCAAGAGTCTTCTGCTCAAGAAAATCCCCTCAGGATATGTTCACTATTGCATCTAGTAAGGTTTTAAATTATGGTGAACTCGAATATGAAGAAAGCCAACCCTCTGCTAGATGGCAACTACCTTCAATTAATGCTTCAGAAATCTATGTAGATCTATTTTCCTTCCATTTAATTACCACCACTAGGATAAGTATAAAGGAATCTATCAGTCAGATTCAGGAAACTTCTGACTTTGTTCAATCTATTCCTTTACTTAACCCCAAATAATTACAAGTTGAGGCTAAGCATCTAAAAACCCAGTACCTTCATTTGGGTTGTATCACAATTGGAATATATGCATTAACGCATCAGGGTTTGAATACTTTTGTGTTAGCCACTGTCTGAAATCTTACACACAACAAATATATAGATTCATTAATAGGAGGGATAGTTGCACCTCTTTCAAATGGTCAAGTTTATTTTGATTGCTATCCAAATTTCTAAGTTTATGTCTTTGATGAAACTATTGAGAGCATTCTCCAGCTCCAAATCCAGACAACTAGATTTGATATGAATAAGAAAAGACATAATATAGAAATCCAAACCAGAGGTTTCTTGAGGCACACAAATACTCTGTATCCTACTGTTATGCATGCCCCCAATAAAGATTCTAAAGCTAGTGTTGTGGTGTTGACTGACTCTAGAAATCAAAAAATAGAACACCAAACAATTAGGTGGGAAGATTTGACATTCCCTGAACACTGGGTGGTTTCAAACCCTAGGCCTCCGTCAGTCAAGAAAATTACTTCTGCAAATATCAAAGAAGAGTCCTCATCGGCCATCTTATCTTTCCCCCGTAGATCTACTATAGACAGAAAGAGGATAGATCAAATATGCAGGAGTTCACCATTATACAGAAATCCAGAACTTGTTCACACTGCTTGCACAAGTTCTCTTGTAAACACTTGCAAACATATTTCATTGTTTGAATTAGCCCAGATGGTAAATTTTTCTTCCATAGAAGTTAAATTCCAGAGTTTCAGTATCCAGTTAATTTAATCCAGCTTGCGGATGTGGTAATCAATGAGAACCATCATTCTAGGACTGGTGAAGCCCCACCTAGAACTTCTGTCAATCCATGTCCTAATCCTAAGTGCTCAGAAATTCCATTTCCTCATGAGTCAGAGCATGTTTTGATAATGCATGAGATTCCTATTTAGGAAAATGAAGATCTGAGGTTAACCCAAATGTTTTCAGTAATGAGACTAACCAAACCGAGATATGGTCTTGGTTATCTTGAGCAAGCTAATGGCCTTATACCAGATTGTCGATTTCGTTCTGTTCCGGCTGACTGCAAAAAGCCAGCAGTCATGGAGATGCACAAATTCTTCACTTTAGTGGATGGATGTCTGAAAAATAGATTCCCTACCAAATGGATGAAAGTCATGTTGAATTGGGATCTTTTTACAAATCCTAAAGTAGAAGAATTTGGTTTCAGTCATTCTATGTATGAGAAAATAAAATTGTCTCAAGAATGGAAAAACCACATGGACTTTACTAACACATGGATCTCATTCTATGTTTGGTTAGAAAAGAGAAAGAAACAAATGATTTTAATGACTGATGCATCCACTTCATCTCAACATTATTGGATAGCACTAGATGGCCTTTAAGTTGAAACACCTACAACTTTTCCTCCATACAAAGGCATAGTGCTTGGAGAAGGAAAAAATTATGCCAAAACAATACCATTAGTATTAAAGGATGATAGTGCATTTGGTACTAATGGAAAAATACATAAAACTTCTGAACAGCTGAATTAGACAAACACAGTTGTGAAAGGTCTTGAAATGAACATGGCCAAATCCAAAGAGGTCAGAGAACAATTTGATACTGTCCAAGTTTCTTTAAATTCTGTAAATAATTCCTTGAATAATGTTCAAAATTCTACTTCAATAATTAGAGGATATGTTAGAGAATCTCTAATAAAGCTAGAGAATGTTGAAGACAAAATGGTGGAACATATTGGTTCTACATCTGGACAAATAAATGAACTGGTACAGAAAATGAATCAATTATCTATATCCAAAATAGAAAAACCAGTTCCTTCTTCTTTTTTGCATAAAGCAAGTGTCCGTATTCAGGATCCTGTCAAGCCAGTCGACATGTTTCCTTTTCTATTCCCCAAAGAAATTGCATCCCAAGAACTAGAAAAATTTGAAACTCCAAGTGAACATATTTCTATAGCAATTCTGTTTAAGGAAGAGGAAAAAGAGCAAGAACTTATGCATATTTATGAGCCTTTGGAAAGTTAGTATAGAAGGTGTTCAACACCTGATATCAGAGGAAAAGGAAAACTACCTGAAACCCACACTTTCTTCCCTAATTCTCATAGGGAATGGACTATAGGCTAGTCTCCGGTGCCTTTCTTTTGATAGAGCTTTGATCTATATTTGGATCCACAAAGTTTATTTCTTGTGATGGCTTATCCACATCTAAACCATTTTTCCGTTATTGTTTGCAATTTTTCCCTTTTAGCTCTTCTACCATGCTTGTCACCATTACTTACTCTACATCCATTTCTTTTGCGTCATCCTCCATATCTCTTGGAATTGTTTCTTTCTTTTTGGGTTATCTGTTCATGGCTTTTCTTTGCTAGATTTTGGTGCTCACCTTTCTTTTGATAGAGCTTCGATATGTATTTGGATCCATAGAGTTCACATCTTGTATTTATTTATCTAACATTTCCATATTCTCATCTAAGATAGTTGATTTGTTATTTTATTTGTCAACTTCAATTGCATGAAGCAAAAGAGATGTTGGGAGAAAAATTTAAGGAACTTGGAAAATTGAAAGTGGTTGTTGAAGAATTAATGGAATGAAAAACTAACATGAATGTGGGTAAATAAAATGGTGGAGTTAATCCAAAACCATAAAATAGTTTAAGAATTACATGTGTAGACTATTCAATTTTTTATATATGTTTGACGTATGTTTGAAAATAAGTTTGAGTTTGACCTTTGTTTTCTCCTCGTAATCTACCTGATAGCCCCACATCTGTTGAGAATATTTGTGTAATTATTTTTAGAAGAAATCAAATACTAAAGAATGAGGTGGTATTCTCACCAAATGCAAAAGGGAGATCTAATTGTAAGATGACCTTCGTTAGCTTTGTATTGAAGGAGCAGAAAATGGGGTCAAAATGGAATGAACCTAGATATGGGTAGCTTGAACATTGTGCCATTCATGTAGTTGAGGATTTCTTGTGTCAGTTTAAAATATACTTGGAGAAAATTGGAGATGAACCTTACCTTATTCTTGTGAACTTAGATGCACTTGTGGACATTAGAAGAACATATTGTTTCCCTTTGAAATAAAATACGTAGAAGATATTTGGGAGAAATGTGACTATCCAGAAAATGTGGATCAAATTTAGAGACTTTGTGGCTCTTTTGCTTGGACCCTACTAGTTCTTGGAGGTTGTATTTAGAGGGATTAGTAGACAAAAACCTAATATTACCAAAAATATTAGTGTTGCAGCACCTATTGATTGAGATAAATGCTTAGGGGTTCTAGGATTTAAGGGGTTTAACGGTTTAGGAATCAAGGGTAAAGGGAAAAGTGTTAGGGCTTATGGGTTAGGGGGTTGAGAGCCATGGGGTTGAGGTTTATATGGGTTAGAGGTTAATGGCTTAGTGCTTAAGGGCCTAGTGGGAACCTATGTGTAGATCTGTGATGGATGAAAGAGGCTACTAGAAGGTAGACTGGAGCTCATGGATTGGCCAACCTAGAAGAGTAGATTGGATCATCCCGTGTTCATTGAAGTAGAAGCAAATTACAGCGTTGATAGTTGGCAGCCCTCCTCGAGACTCTATGTGTTTTCCTTTGATGGACTAAGGGGAAGCTAGAGAGAAGAATGGGCGTGAAGGACCAATAGGACAAGATATGACAACGAGTATGCAACATGATTTTCATTTTACCTTGTATTCCATAGACTGTTGTATTATTCATATTGGTTTATTATAATAGAGATTGGGTTGTACATATTTGTACAATATTTTTGTAAAAACTTGTGTATACTTGTGCATGTGTGATTTATTGTTAATTATTTTACGCGGTGCAAAGTAGCTTTTGTTGAGATTCTAAGATTCTAAGATTCTATCCTAGACCCAAGATCGTGGAAATTCAATAGTATTTTCTAGTTAGCTAGGAGTAACCTATGCGCATGGATTGAAGGAATTAGATGAAGGGTCTTGCAAGTGTTCCAAGCTTAGGACAAGTAAAGAAAACTAGATTGTTTTCTAGTGAAACAAAGTTGTATTGTAAGAGATCCATTACTCATTTTATATCAATAAAATTCTTAATCAAGAAGAAGGTTTTCCCAGTTGAGTTCCCTAAAAAAATTGTGTTTTGCAATTGTGTGATTGTTATTTAATTATGTTCTATTTTTTTTTAAATTAGTAGAGAAATTGTGTGTCTTAGTGTTACAATTTAGTTTTATAATTGTTCACTGCAGCAGCGCAAGGATTTTTTACATGGTATTAAAGCAAGGTACAAAGTAAAGACTAGCATAAGTTGATCCATATATCACAAGAAGCAACGGAATCATAGGAGAACTTCTGAAGAAACCGTAGCCTCTTGATCAATCCACATCACCATTGAATTTCCCAAAATGCTTGAAGATAATAATTCCACAGGAGTGCCTAGTCTTGCTAATCACAAAAAAAATATGATTGAATTTATAAACTCTTGTCAACCCTAAACCTCCCTTCTTCTCCATATTTCAATATATGAGTTTAAATTCCTTGATATTTTAACAATAAAATCATAGATATGAGATCAGAAAAATACCTTTCAAACATATCCATACACCTTGGAGTTCTTGAAGGTTGCAAGTTTATCCATATGCAGAAAGCATGTTTTTTGCTCGGAATTACAGTGAGAACCTCCAAATCCAAATGAGGAGAAGAATATCTCAATTAAAGCTCAATAAAGAGCGAACCCATAAATGTTCACAACTTTTAATGCATTTCACTAGGGTAAAAAATCTCAATATACCCTACCATATTTTCCGTAACATTGATAAGATGGCCTATATTGTCTAGAAAAGAGAGTATGAACATCAAATGAAGAGTCTCTTTCATCATTTCCTCATTAAAATCACAGTCCTTTCTCATCTCAAAGAGCTCAACATTGTTGGTAAAACCAATTTCATACAAAGGGAGACTTTGGGTTGGGTACAAGACTATTTTTCCAATGACTTGATTGGGTTCCCAAGTCACAAAAATAGTAAAGCTATCTATGAGGGCGTGACAATTAGGGAGTGCCAAGGTGTGCCTAGATTCTAGTCAAAATAGATATCAAAGATATTTTATTCAAGGCCATTAAATTGGTTTACAAGGAAAAAGTTTAGACCCATAACATTGATTATTGGAAAATATCATTTCATTATTTCAATTGTTACAAAGTTGGACATGTTCAGACCTAGTGGTTAGAATTGAAGGCACTTTTCTCTGACAAGTAAAGTTTGTGTAATCTCTTTCTTTTTCCCAATTTCACTGTCTTGGTTGTCGGACAATGGGTCTTGTCAATAATTAATTACGTCCCACCACAGTTTCAAATAGAAGTTGATATTGTTAATTATGAGCCCAATCATGTCCACATGAGGCATTCACATCCTAGTATGAATTTACAGGTGACACTTCATTGTCTTAACAGATCATCTCCAACCAAATCATGAGGTGTTTCCAAGATGGATGGTGTTCCAAGGTAGATATTTAATTTGAGGATGAGTTGTCCAAGGTTGATTTCTGTTTGAGAAAAAATAGTAGTGCAAAAGAGCTAATCTCTCATTCTAGCTTTGAGGTAGTAACTATCCCTAAGTCTCAGCCAAAATCCCTTTAATTTAAACTTTTTAAGCCTCTTTTGGTCCCCCATGGTTCCATAGCTTTGTCTAAGCCAAATCTCTATGTTAGAGTGAAACAAGATAAGTTTTCAATGGTCATTAGTCAAGATATAAGGTTCTAGGATATCCCAAACTTGTTAGAAACTACTTTGGTAGGAAGATTTTATGGTAAGACAGTGCAAAAGGAATCTCTCACTGCAAGGGTTTTGGACAATTGGACGTCAACCTTGTGTTATATGTTAGTTTTCCATGGATTTGTTCGCGGTTGGAGAGGCTTTCAATTTTGGCTGAGGGTGGATTATAATAAGATGAAGGAGACAAAATGGGATTGGGGGCAATTGAGCCTAGTCCTAGAAACATGGTTGGTGGATTTTGATCCCACTCACAAACATATCTCATTGAAACAACTTTGGGCTATATTGTCGAGCCCTCCATTTGTCTTCTAGACAAAGGAGGCCCTTCACACTATTGGCAAGAAGCTTGGTATATTTATTTATGTGGACCCTAATTGGTATGCTTCGATTAATAGGCATTGGGTCTAGATTCTAGTCAAAGTAGATATCATAGAGTGTTTATTCAAGGCCGTTGAATTAGTTTACAAGGAAAACGTCTAGACCCATAAGATTGACTATTGGAAAACGTCATTTCATTGTTTCAATCATTATGAAGTTGGACATGTTCAGACCCAATGGTTAGAGTTGAAGGTTCCCATTTTGAGGAAAAAGAGAATTTAGAAGTAAGTTAGAAGCAAGTTTGAACCAAAACCTACAATTTCAAATTATCAAAAAGTTCATTTCAGGTTGGAGCCTATCCTTAAGGTTTACTGATAAGTTCAAATAAACATTACGCCTCCTTCTGCTAAGATTAATTCCCCTTCATATTATTCTTTGGTTTTATCTCTTAATATAGATTCTTTTACTTTGATGGATTTCCCCATTATTTTTCATTATCCTCTCCATCTTACCTCTCTTTTCCTTGCCCCTTCTATTCCTAATCGTTTCTCCCCTCCCTTTCACCTTGAACTGTCAAGCCTCCCTAAGGAGGTTAAAATTGTAGCGAATAAGCCTAAACATTCAAATTTCCCTAGCACTCTCAAGTCTAAGCTTAGACTAATGGAATAATATTTATCGAAAGGAGGATTAGCTTTAGAACCACAAATATCAAATGCAGGAGGTTGAAAATCTCACCTTCTTAATGCACAACAAAAATCACGAAAAAATATTAAAAGGGGAAAAAGGAAAAGGAAAATGAAATACCTTTCAAAGATGTTGGGAAAAAATAAGACTTATAGGAGGCAAGCCTACGATTGAAATAATGGGTTGGGAAAAATTAGTTTCAGATAAAGGGAGACTTTGGGCTATGCACAACACTCTTTTTTCAATGACTTGGTTGGGTTCCCAAATCGCAAAAAAAGTAAGGCTATATATAAAGGCATGATAACTAGGGAGCTCTAAGTTGTGCTAGGGAATGACAAGAAGTGCTAACACATGTGAGACAGTTCCAAGACATGTTAGGCATGCCAAGACATGCCAAGATGTGCCAGGTTCCAAGGTGTGGCACCAACGCGTGCTAGGGAAACACAAGGGAGCACTAGTTTCAATTGCATGGAAATGAATGAATAAGAGTGTGTGATAGGGGGTGTTAGCGAGTTCCAAGTGTGATAAGGAGGATCAACCCCACCAAATGTAAGCACACTAACCTTAGTATAATGCAAGGATCCAGTGACACAAATTGCAACCAGATACAAAACCCATTCCAAAAAAAACAAACAACCCAGTTTAAGTTTAAGGAAAATATGCGTTGGAGCTACAAACCTGTATTTTTGTCAACCCCCAGCATAAACCTACGCCTAGTACTTAGTCTTACATGTATATAAGGGATACCATATGGTAGTGCTGATGAACCCTGCTATCGATCTTGAAGTTGTGTTTGTAAAATATTCAAAATCAACCCCCATTGCATATAAATTCCATCGAATAAGATCTTTAATCTGATGTATATATATATATATATTATATATCTACTGTGGGGGTACAATATAAGTATTCAGAACCCAAAGTGTGAATACAAAATTGACGATTGATGCCAGAAGTCCATAATAAGAAGCTAGGTGCCGCAAGTGAGAGTCCCATATTCAAAAAAAAAAAATCTCCCTGAGGGATCAGAACAGAGACAAATCGGCATGTTTAACTAATCCAATATATGGGAGATTGATGCAAGTGCTAACGCCAGTTATTGACTTACCCGACTATCAATTACGACGAAGTTCAGATTGCAGTTGTTGTTGATGATTTTGACAGTGTGGTACACTGTAGCATTGTATGTTTGGTGTCTCAATTAACCAAGCTGCAAAAGCTTCAATTGGATCCCTGTGTTGGTCTGGATTTAAGTTAGAGTTTTTTTATGAAGCTAATTTTAAAATTGGGTGGGACTGTTTTAGGTAAATACATGTAATGGTTCACAACACTATTGAATGATGTATTGCACACTAGTCAAGTGGATTAGAAATTGGAATTCAACATTGTTATTAGATTTATTTTAGATTTAGATTAATCAAGTATTCAAGAATTTAGATAGATTAAATTTCTTTTTATTTTTAATAAGTAAAAAAATATTGATTTTCATTAACAAAAAGTAGATATATACTTTGGTATATCATTGTTAATGTTTTTGCATGCCATATATTACATTTTAAAATACAATGGTTAAATTTCTAAGTATCTTATTACTCTACATTATAGTCCTTTTATTTATGAAAATTGTCTAATATATCAATTTTCACAAAAAAAGTTTAAAGTTTTATATGATGACAAATATAACATATATGATTCAAACATTACAAAAACATATCATGATCTATGAAAATTTTCTTTGATGGATGCCAAATAAACGAGATGAAGGAAAAAATTTCAAGGGAATCCCTTTATAAGTTAAAAATCCCTGAGTTGCAAAAGGATTCCTTTGTCGAAAACTAAGTAGAAAATCCTCCTTGACACATGTACAGTTGCATCCCTTCTTTGATAGGAGATCTACCACTTGATTATACTCTCTATAGACATTATTAGAGGCTAGTCTTTGAAAGGTATTAATCAAATATCTTATGCATTGCATCCAGAAAGTAAGGGAAGGTGGTCCAAATTTTGTTCTCAATTGTACCCAATCTAGGATCATCTTGGAATCTCCAAACACAGGTAAATCTTCAATTGCAATCTAGTTAGCACATAAAATATCCCCCAAGAGTATGATTAGCTCAAATCTATTATTTGACCCTATGCCACTATACCAACTGAAATGCAAGGTGTTGTCTAGCTTCGAAAACAAATGTGTCCCACTTCCACAACCTTGTTGGTCGATGCTCCATAAAAAATAAAAATAAAAAGTAAAAAATAAAAAAAATAAAGTATGACCATAGCTCCATGAGTCGAAAATTTCTTTTAGGTTGTTCCTCATTCATTATCCATATCTCCATAAAATATTCAAATATCTTTAAATAGGCATTTCTATTATTTGTTTATGTTTGTTCAAAAATCTTCTCATTCTTGCTTCTCTATATGCCCCACAAAATATAGAAAGGCATAGAATGATATGTCTTAAAACCTTCAAACCATTAAGTGAGACATCTCTAAATGGAAACCATGTTCTAGATTACATGTATTTTAAGTCTTTGAAGAACCCCACTCCATATCGAGATTGCAAAAGGAGATGTTAGAAATAGATTTTCCACGACTTCTAAATTTTCTTTGCATAAAGAGCATCTTCCAAGATCCTCAAATCACCCTTCATGGATATTATCCCAAGTTAAAATATTATTGTGGGCCACCAACCACATAATGTTTTTTAATTTGAGAGGTATATCCCATATCCATGTGTTATGAAACCAAAAAGCATTATCATTCAAGCAATGTCCATGAGAAATATGTTTACAAATCTCTTTAACCAAGATCTGCTCACTATACATAACACCTTCCCATTTCAAATTTTTTTTTCTTAGTGAGTTTTAAACTTGTTAGACTTAATTATGTTGTGAAATGTGCCCATTCCACAAATAGATCCTCTAGAAATCCAAGTTCAAATGCATTAATCCAATAACTTGTAACAGAAGAAGATCCTCAATCACAACAGATATAGTTCATAAAGTAAATTCTTTTCTTATGTAAATTCTCAAGGATGTGAATAAAAATAGTATGTATTCCCTTCATCCCTTTGATATCATCGAATCCTATTTCTATCATGTTCCCCTTTCCAACTTCCCATCTCAGATTTTGTAGTAGCCAATTTTTGTTTCTCATCATGCTTCTCCATATATAAGATGTCACCTTCTTCTTTGGAGCCGCCTCTTTAATCCATTTCTTAAGTTGTCTATTTTTTAGATATTTCTCTTTAATAACCTATTACCAAATACCTTCGCCCTGGAAATTTTTCCATAATTTCTTGACAATTAAAGCCTTACTAAAACATTATGTGTCCTTTACACCCCACCCTCAATCCTTCTCATGTGTCGCAAGAATCTCTAAATAGACCAAAAGTATCTTATTTGTGGATTTAGGCATAGCCCAAAGGCACCTAGCTATAATAGCATCAATTCTTTTGGTCTAAAGATACCGACGAGGGAAAGATACTGAGGTTTGAGCCCACTAATTGCAATGAAATCACCTCCTCCCCATTTGTCATGAAATTCTTTGAGGATGTCAATTGATTAGGGTTTTTCAAAGAGTGTAGGAAGTAGGCTACCATGAGCATCTCACGGGTATATTTTCCCTCACCTTGAAGGAATACAAGATCATCATTACAGGGACTGATTTCATGTTTTCAGTGGATTCCATCTCTCAAGCTGCAAGCATACCAAACCATGGTAAAAATTGGTTCAAAGGCATGAACCTAGACCTAGAAGAGTACAAACACTACTTGAAATCACAGTACAAAGGAGCTCACTCACATGTTTTCCCATTCAGATACTTGTTGGAGAGATATGCACCATTGATGAAGGTTGTCATGAAGTTCTTCACATGTGAGGGCATATTTTCTAGGCTATATCAATATCACATCAGACTTCTCATGCACTTTATAGCTTCCAAGCCTTTAAATTTGTCAAGCTACTTGTATAGGCGCCAAACCAAAATGTATGAATGGGTGCAATTGAAAGGAAAAGTGCATTATCCTAGCTTCTTTCACCATAGCATGATAAAGGTTATAGTAATCCATCAGTTGAAAGAGAAGAACATGACATGGGACATCTTCATTGAGGCAGCCTTGAAAATGCATATAACCACTTCACCAAGCCAGTGCCAAACCATGTCAGTACAACCCATGGAGGTGGGGTCATCAAGCAAACATGATGAGCCTAAATTTTCCAAAACCCACTTGAGCCTAGCTATCTAGCCTAAAATCCTTCACATTCTAGTCATCTCTTGGCTATGATTTCATAGAGAGATCCCTCTCTGGTTTTGTAGGGCTAGATACCAAACTAAAATCATGGTCTGTGGTTACCTCTGTCAATATCCTCTTTAGCCTGGGACACTGTGGAGGAATATAATAGAGGGCATGATAACTAGGGAGTATTGAGGTGTTATAGTGAGTATAAGGTTCCCAAGCCATGGAAAAATGTAATTCTAGTTGTGAGGTCATGACTGCCAAGGTGTGTTAGGGAATGCTAGGTCATGTTAACATCTGGCAGATAGTATGAAGACATGTCAAACAAACTAATATGTGCGAAGTGCTAACACATGCTAAGATGTACAACGACATGACAATGCATGCCACGGACTGTCAAGGCAACAAAAGGTAGGAACAAGTTAAACTACAAGGAAATGAGCACATAATAGGGTTAATAAGTCATCAATTTACCTTTTCCATTAGGGGCATGCTAGGCACACCATCAATAGGTGACAATAGGTGCCAAGTGCCAAGTGTCAATGCATTCTAAGTGCCAAATATTCCTCTATTTCTTCTCATCTAGTTTCCAATAATTGATCTCAAATAAATTTAATATTAAACCATGCGAAGGCATACCAAGTCATCTCAACGCATGCCAAACATGCTAAGACTTGTCAAGTGCCAACACGTGCCAAGTGCCAATGTGCGTCAAGGAGTGTGATGCATGCTATGAAGTGGAAGAGTGTATCGTAGAGTGTTAAGGTGTGTTAGAGAGTGCCAATGCATTCTGAGGAGTGTTGGGGAGTACTAGGACAACACAAGGGAGCACTAGGTGAAAATGCATGGAATTGAATGAATATGAGGGTGTGTCGGAGAGTGTCAATGAGTGCTAGTTGTCACGCCAAGGAGGGAGTGACAAGGTATGCTAAGAATAGGTAAGGAATGCTACGGAACATCAGGGAATGTCAAGAAGTGCTAGAGTGTGCTAGGTAGTTCTGATGTGTGCTAACATGTGCCAAATAGTGCCGAGGCATGCCATGTGCTAAGACATGCTAGGATGTGTAGGGTGCCAAAGTATGCCAATATACATCAAGAAGTTTCAAGGAAACAAAAGGAATAACCATGATAAAAAGCAAGGAAGTGAACACATAAGAGGGTTCATAAGTCGGGACTTTATCTTTTTCAAAAGGGGCATGATAGGCACACTAATAATGTGTTCCAATACATGCCAAGTGCCAATGTGTGCCAAGTGTTAATGTTTGTCAATGCAATACCATGCCAAGGTGTTCAAGGGCATGCTAGGGACTACAAGGCATGCCAACACATGATAGGGGAGTGCTATTCTATGTTGGGGCATGCCAACATGTGCTTGGGCGTCCTACTCATGGAAAGATGTTCTAGGTACAAAGATGTTCTAAGACATGTGAGGTGCCAAGGAATGTTATTGTACTATTCCAAAGCATGTTAAGGTGTGCCATGAGTGTTGAGGAGTGCTAGGCCTCTCTCATTAATAGAATTGATAGAGATTGATTATGTATTAAATAATATAGTTACTACACATATTAGTGGAACTTTATTTAAAGGAAATTTTCTAGATAATAAACCTAATAGAGATGAATCATGTGTTGACTCATAGGAAAACTATATTCTTATGACTCATAGGAAATGATACACACTAATTACTTCTTAACAAATTGACTGACTATTATAACCACTATGACCTTGGACACATAATGAAAAATTACTCCACAACAATGGTCTTAAATTGTTATCTTTTGACAAAAAATATAGTAACAGGTACATAGAATCACCAAAAACTCATTGGAATGATCAATGATGACAAACATTTTTTGATCGTCACCAAAAGTAACCAAAAGGACCACTGGTGAGGGTCAATAAAAGATCATCACTAGAAGTGTCACCAAAGAGAGAATTAGTGATCGACCTTTAACGACCCTCACCAAAAGTGTCACCAAAGAGAGAATTAGTGACGAGCCTTTAACGACCCTCACCAAAAGTGTCATTAAAAATGGCTTTGGTGACAAACCTTAAAGGGCCATCACTATATACACTTACAACAATGATTTTTTAAAGACCGTCACCATACGCGACATTGGTGCCAGACCTTAAAGGTTTGTCACAAGCATGAAGTGTCATCAAAAACTCATTGGAATGGTCAATGATGATGAACATTTATTGACTGTCACCAAAAGTAGCCAAAAATATCATTGGTGGTGGTCAATAAAAGATTGTCACTAGAAGTTTCACCAAAGAGATAATTAGTGATGGGCCTTTAATGACCCTCACCAAAAGTGTCACCAAAGAGAGAATTAGTGACGACCCTTTAACGACCCTCACCAAAAGTGTCATTGAAAATGGCTTTGGTGACAAACCTTAAAGGACCATCACTATATACACTAACAACAACATTTTTTTAAAGACCGTCAGCATATGCAACATTGGTGATGGATCTTAAAGGTCTGTCATAGGCATGACCCTCACCAATGACCTTTTTTCTTGTAGTGAGACCATGATTCCACTTCCCAATTGCTTATGTTATCCACCTCTAAGCCTAAAATTGATGTTTTGGTGTCAACACCAAGTAAAGATTATGGAAATCAATAATCATCGTCGAATAACTAGGCTAATCAACCTAATCCTTCGACATTGACTTCGTCAGATCCGATTCCACCACCTATTTCACTAGAGTTAACAATAAAATTGCCTAAGGGAGTTGTACATAAATCAAAATTTAACCCTCGAGCTTGAGCAGCACCAAACTATAACATAGTAGAAGATTTTGCTCAGTCACCTTCTACTATTTCGACACTTTAGGTGCTTCAAAATTGTCCCTCCTAGAAGCAGGCTTTGTTGTCAGCAATTGGTGGAATCGATCCAACAGATTCCAATCTTGTGGTTTTCAACGATGCCGGTTATACGCCACAGTTACAAGCACGATTAGCATTCCTGATTCAAGTAAATGCCTTGAATACACTTATTCACCAAATGATTATTTATGAGGGGGCATCTACTTGAATTATGTCAATGAATTGCTAAAAAACACTTGGCTCACCACCTTTGTCACATTCACCAACAACGTTAAAATATTTTGACGGTTGCACATATACGCCTTGTGGAATCTTAAGTAATCTCCAAATTGAATTAGGGGGGAAAATAATAACTGTTGAAGTTGAGGTTGTTGACGGACCCCTTGACTACAACATTTTGCTAGGAATTCCATGGGTTTATGCTATGGCTGATGTGGTTTTGACATACTTCCATACGATCACATTACCTCATAAAGGTGGAATCACAGTTATCAATGAAATCACCTTATTTGCCTCTAGTTCATAGGCTACTAGAAGAATTTTATTATTTCACGGACCCCCGCTATCTCTTCAAATCATTGGTGTAGGTATCTTCAAGGATTATTCCCTAATGTGTACTTTTTCACTATCGTCACCATCAAACATTGCGAAAATGGCTAAAGTTAAGACTTGCAACATGATATCTTCCACTTCATCTGATTTAAGGAAGATTACCAATACTTCTGAAATTCATAGTAGTAATGATATCATGCCACTAAGCCCCATTGAGCTTGCATAGCAAACAATCTTTTTGGCTTGTGTGGCGAACCCAAATCCATCTTCTCCAATTGTATGGGTAGATCGTTCATTATAATATGGTACTTCTTCTGATCCTTTTTCACGTATATTGTCTACTAATGAAGGAATCATCCAATCAATGATGATGGAAGAACAACCATGGGAATATTATCATCATCGTTCCCATCTTCCAGATCACATAATTTTTTTTTCAAATGAACTTAATCACCCTTTAGTTATTGATTTTCTTTCAAATTCTATTTTTATAGATACAGTAGATTCCGGGTGAAACTTGTCAAATATCGAAGAAACTATTTCTATCAATATTTCGACCAAACCTAAAGTTGTAGAAAACATTCATGTTGGTAAATCATGTTCTCCATCAGAACTCGATATTTACCGTGCTCTCTTTCGTGAATTCCTAGATATATTTGCATGGTCATATGAGGAGATGCCAGGTATTGACTCTAGTACAGTTTAACATGAAATTAATATGTATCCTGATGTCAGACCAGTGTGACAGTGCCTCCATCCTGTTCATCCAAAGAAGGCTATTTCTATTAAAATAGAAGTTGAAAAACTTTTCCATGTTGGTTTCATATACCCTATTCCTCTTACTGATTTGGTTTCAGATATTGTCCATGTCATGAACAAACAAGGGACAATACAAGTGTTTGTCGGTTATAGGGATGTTAATAAATTTTGTCCAAAAGACAATTATCCCACTCCCTTTATTGACCAGATTATTGATGAATGTGACAGATGTGAAATATTTTCATTTATGGATGGTTTTTCCGACTATAATCAGATCAATATCCACCTAGAGGACCAATCTAAAACTGCATTCATTTTTCCATGGGGCATATTCACTTACGGGAAAATTCCTTCTCATTTGAAGAATGCACAGGCAAATTTTCAAAGGGAAATGAAATATGCCTTCCATGACATCAAACATATTTTTCAATCATACCTTGATGATTTACCTGCTCATTCACGAAAGCAGATTGATCATTCGTAGCATTTGAGAGCTATATTTTTATGGTGCTGACACTAAAAAATACGACTCAATCCACACAAATGTGTGTTTTTTGTTGGTTCTGGTTGTTTGCTTGGTTTCGTAGTGTCCAAGGAAGGAATTCGACTTGACCCTCTTAAGATTCAGGAAATCCTTCACTTGCCTCCACCTTCCAATCTACTACAGTTACAAAGACTCCAAGGGAAGGTTAACATTCTAAGGAGGTTCATTCCCAATTACACTAAATGGCTAAAGGATTTACTCATCTTTTGAAAAAGGGGACACCCTTCCATTGGGATCAGGTTGCGCAAGCTTCCTTTGATGCTCTTAAACATATCTTGATTAGAGCCTCAATAATGAATTCCCCGAATTATCAAAACAACTACTTCTTGTATCTTGTTGTCGCAGATACAACCATTGCAATGGTTTTAGTCCAAGAAGAAGATGGGATTGAACATCCGATATATTATTTGAGTTGCAATATCAATGATACAGAAGTTAAGTACTCTTACATTGAAAATCTAGTTCTGGTTTTTGTTCAAGCTGTACAGAGATTTCGCAACTATATCCTTCTCCGAAAGACCACTATCATTCTGGATTACAACCCTATGACATATATTTTGTCATGCCAATTGCTAGGGGAAAAATACTCAAAATGGATTGTCATTTTTTTGGAGTTCGATTTGGAATTCATCAAATCCAAATCAAATAAATCTCTACTTTTCGTTGAGCTTCTTTGTGACCTTCCCTCGAATACCATTGATTCAACATCAGAACCATCAATTCTAGATAAGTCTCTGTTCTTGATTTTGTCATATGACCCATGGTATGGAGATTGTTGAAAATAATACTGAGAGGGGGGGTGAATCAGTATTATCAAAATCTTTTCAATTTATGCAGATGAAACTTGCTTATAGCTTATAATTTAATATATTCTTTAGACGTGGATCATTAGAACTATTGCAAACAGGAACAACAAAAAAAATAGAACAACAGTCACACAAAAGGACACAACATATAAGGTGGAAACCTAATGTGGGTGAAAACCACCTGCTGCAATATGTCTCTATCTTCTTTCAATTAAAAACTTCTTTTACAATGATTTTGTATTGGTGCAGTCTTATACCAGCACGCACGCTTCAACCTGCAGAAGGCTACAACCTTCTCTTTTCTTCCAAGGACCTCGTTTCATAAATTTTCAGACTGGATCCATGAATATCAATCAAACATCAAATAGATCTGAAATCACCCAACTTCCTTGTACAAATACTAAGTCAATAACTTCTCAATACACAACAACCATACACAAATTCAGAACCCTGAACTTAGTAGTAATTAGTAAAGGCAGCTAAAAATATTTCAAGAAAATTCCACAACTTCACCAATAGAAACCTGCGGATATCCGCACTTCTGCTGTGTCGAGCCTGTGCACTTCCACACCTGCTCTGTCTTATCTTCTGTGCACCTCCACACCTGCTGCGTCTTCTGTTTTGCGGACCTCCGCACTATTGTGTCTTATGTTCTGCGCACCTCCGCACCTACGCTGTCAACTGGACTGCGCACCTCTGTACCTGCGCTGTCAACTGGACTACACACCTCCGTACCTGATCTATCTTCCAGACTACGCACCTCCACACCTGTGCCATATCTGTTGGCATTATGATACATATGTTGTACTTGATGGAAACCCACTCATCTTAGATGATAAATTATAGTGCAGCGAAGTTCACGCACTTTCATGAAGATAAAAGTTTCTTTCATGTAGAGAAAAGTTCACGCACTTTCATGCAGAGAAAAGTTTCCTTCATGTAGAGAAAAGTTCACGCACTTTTATGTAGAGAAAAGTTTATTTCATGTAGAGAAAAGTTCA
Source organism: Pinus taeda (assembly GCA_000404065.3). Lineage (NCBI taxonomy): Eukaryota > Viridiplantae > Streptophyta > Pinopsida > Pinales > Pinaceae > Pinus > Pinus taeda. The sequence continues at coordinate 279,796 of APFE030267435.1, read as the reverse complement.
CACACTTTTATGCAGAGAAATGTTTATTTCATGTGGAGAAAATTTCACGCATTTTCATGCAGAGAAAAGTTTATTTCATGTGGAGAAAAGTTCACGCACTTTCATGGTTGGTTCATGGTATTAGTCTGACAGCTTTTGATCCTATGGTTTTGGTCCATGGTATTTCATCCAAAAATGTTGATCTCATGCACTTTCATGGTTGGTTCATGGTATTAGTCTGACAGTTTTTGATCCTATGGTTTTGGTTCGTGGTATTGCATCCACAAGTGTTGATCCCAAGTATTGGGTTCATGGTATTGTGTTATTATGGTTTGGACCGTGGTATTGTGAAAGGCCTAAGACTATAAAAGAGGAAGGAGATCATTTGGAAAATCATGATTTGAATTTTTATTGAATATTTGATAAAGTGCTAGATCTGGAATACTGGTAATTGGGTTATGGTGCAGATCT
>APFE030267435.1:266906-278682 GCA_000404065.3 Pinus taeda | reverse complement strand
GGAACCTTAGCACAAAGAGAAGGATAAGTTCTATTGATGGGTCATAATCTTTAAGCTTGAATGATAGTATCTTTGTATTATTTTGATATATTATATGTGGCACTTTCTTGATCTATAAATCAGATAATCTGGGTTAATTAGTGTTTGAATATCTGAAAGAGCGAATTATCCTTTATAGATATCTATGTAGGTTTCAAGTTATTAAAGCAGCGCATGTCTTTTGAGTTGTGATCTAGCTACTTCTATTCATTGCTACAGTGTTCTAGGTTAAGATTTGGTGTGTGGTTACTGTTACTGTGATTTGGATATAGCTGTCAGAGAAGTGTCTACTTGAATCAGTGTCAATTGGTGAAAAGGAGATTGTTTGATGTAGAAATTCTTGATGATTGATTGATGTTCATGGATCCAGTCTAAAAATTTATGAAACGTGGTCCCTGGAAGAAAGAGAAGGTTGTAGCTTCTGTAGGCCAGCACCTACGTACTAGTATCTTGGCTAGTGCAAGAGCTAAGGGGGTTGTAGCTCCCTTCCAGGAGAAGATGGAAAACGAGAGAGGGTTGTAGCTCTCTGTAGGTTGTAGCCTGCGTACTGTAAAGGACTACACCAGTACAATTGTAAAAAGAAGTTTCTAATTGAAGAGAAGATAGAGACAAATTGCAGCAGGTGGTTTTCACCCACATTGGGTTTCCATCTTATATCTTGTGTTCTTGTGTGTGATTGTCTTCTGCTCTGTTTTACTATTTCTGGTTATTGGTTATTTGATTCTGATACACAAATTAACAAACAACATCTAAAAGATAAAGTAAATTATAAGTTTTCATAGTATACGCAGGTTTCCTTCTACATAGTTGGGGGTTTAATTAACTGAAGTAGCGTATATCATTTGGATTTGAAAAAGGAATATTTGACTTGATAATACTAACTCACCCCCCCTCTCAGTATTATTTCCAACAATATCTCGCCTGCAGACCTCCTGGTATAGACGCTTTATGAGTCCTCAACTATATCCCAGACTGTCAGATTCACAGATCTAATCATGCGCCAAGGAGATCTCGTCTTATCAGTAGATTCGCCTTATAATGCTCAGGATTCTCCTTAATTCAGATCCAGCAATTATTCACCAATCGATTACCAGAATTTCAGATGTTCTCTTAAGATATTCAACACATGAGTGCCCAGCCAAATGATCTCCTTTCCTTTTTATACACAAATCCTTACACAAACCATGGACCAAAACCATAGAAACCCAATATAAGGGATCCAAACCAGGGTTCAAAACTTTAGATGCAAAAACCATGGACCAAACCATAGGTTCAAAAGCGTCGTACTAAATAACATGGACCACCCATAAGATTTCCCACGTGCGTGTGCTTTTCTCTGCATGAAAGTGTGTGAACTAGGGGTCCGCATCTTTTGAACGGTACACTTGTGAACCTGTCCGCAAATTCCAAATGACGCATCTGCGGAACCTGTTGATGACCACATCTTTGAGATTAGGAACCTGCACACCTGCCATTTTCTCCCATTCTGAGAGCCTGCACTTGTGATCTACTACTCGAGTGAATTGCCATCAAGGACAACACTTATGTCATCGAGCCAAACCAGTGCCATAATTCCAACAATCTCCCCCTTTGGACTTGATGGCAACCCAAAGTCACTCAAGATCTTTCCTCCCCCTTTGTCATCAAGGGCAAAGGGTTATTATCCCCCTGAATTCATGCTAAAATCTCTGTTCTACTGTGCTATCAAAGCTCCCCTTGACAAATAGGCAAGATCTGCAAGAAGATGTTCTAGAGAAGAAATCATAACTGACCTCTCTATCACCAAAGACTCATACATACAACTCCCAACCAAGTGGGGATACATGATATAATGAGCACACTACATTAACCATCCAAAGCAAAGTGGGGCAACCAAAATAGGTCGTTACATGACCTTGACAAAAGAAATATAAGACATAGAGACAAAAACATCAGCAACATTATTTAGATCAGAATCCATGTTCTCCTTCTGCACTTGCTCCTCCTGAAATCCAACATAATTGAACCAAGATCTTCTTTGATAATGCCAATAATGCATTATTAGAAGAATATATGCTCCCCCTGAACCTGTGCCAGAAGGTCTCTGACAGACCCACATAAACTAGCGTATGTATGCATACACCCCATATGAATCTTGCATACAATAGTCTTTGAACCAGACAAGATTCAACAACAAGATGATGCATCAACTACCCCCAGCTTCTGTCTTAGGTATTCAAAGGTCTCCCTGGGCAGTGGTTTGGTGAGGATATCAGCAACTTGTTTCTTAGAGGGAAGATACTCCAATTTGACCTTTTGATCAAGTACTTGTTCTCGGAGAAAATGATACTTGATCGGGATGTGCTTGGTCTTTGAATGCATCACAGGATTCTTCGAAATACTGATTACACTTGTATTATCACAAAAAATGGAGATAGGTGGAGTACAAGTGATTTGAATACCTTGCAATGTTTGCATCATCCAAAGGAGTTGTGTGCAGCAAGATGCAGCAGCTACATATTCTGCTTCAGCTGTAGATAATGCAATAGAGCTTTGTTTCTTGCTGAACCATGATACTAATCTAGGACCCATGAAGAATGCACCACCACTAGTGATTTTCCTGTCATCCACGCTTCCTGCCCAATCTACATCTGTGTATGCATGAAGTGCGAGATCTATAGCTCTAGGATACCATAAGCCATAGTTTTGAGTTCCTTGTAGATACTTGAAAATTCTTTTAACTACCTGAAGGTGAGTTTCCTTTGGATTTGCCTAAAACCTTCCAACTATTCCCACTGCATGCATAAGATCTAGTCAGGTACTTGTTAGATAAAGCAAACTAGCAATCGTGGATCTATAGGTTGGTTGATGTACTGCTGTCGATTCATCATTTGTGCTGAGGCTGCAACCTATCACCATAGGGGTACATACTGGTTTTGAATCCTCCATCGCATATTTCTTCAAGATCTTCTTGAGATATTTGGTTTGAGATAGAAAAATGTCGTCTTTTTTTTGTTGGACTTGTAGACCAAGAAAGTATGTGAGCTCACCAAGCATGGACATTTCAAACTCCTTTTGCATCACCAAGGAAAAGTTTTGAATCATGTCTTCTTCATTGCTACCAAAGATGATATCATCAACATACACCACAAATATTAGCAACTTATTATTGTCAACATTTATATATAGATTATTATCAATTGATCCTTTTATAAAACCTTGTTGATGGAGGTACTTACCAACCGATAATACCACGCCCTTGGAGCCTGTTTAAGGCCATAGAGAGCCTTTTTGAGTCTGCATACAAGATTTGGATCATTTCCAAGGATAAACCCATCTGGTTGCTCAATGTACACTTCTTCATTCAAGTCTCCATTAAAAAATGTAGATTTTATGTCCATCTGAAATACTTTGAACTTCCAAAAGCTAGAGAGAGCAAGGAACATTCTTATAGCTACAAGTCTGGCAATTGGAGCAAAAGTTTCCTCAAATTTTATGCCTTCTTGTTGCGCATATCCCTTACAAACAAGTCTTGCCTTGTTTCTACCCACATCCCCATTTTCATTCAGCTTATTTTTGAAAATCCATTTTGTCCCATGACATTCTTGTCTTTTGGTCTCGGAACCAACTCCCAAGTGTTATTCTTTTCAATCTGCTTGAGTTTTTCCTCCACGGCCTTGACCCAACATTCATCTTTGCAAGCCTCTTTTACATTTTGCGGTTCAGTGGAGGAGAGCAAGGCTAGATAGCTTGAAGCTTCTGAAATGGTTCTTCTTGTTTGCACACCTGCCTCTTTCTACCCCAAAATTTGAGATTCTAGATGATTCTTTTGAACGTATCTAGATGGAGTCTTTTCTTCTATCCTTATATGTTCTTCTGGTGCCTCATGGGTTTCTTCTTTGTCATGAATCTGATTTGATGTTGAAGGATAATCTTCTTCGAGATCTTCAGAATTTATCTGCCTGGGAGGGTTTCCTTCTTCATCAACCACTACATCAATGCTTTCAACGATTTTACCAAGTCTTTTTTTGTAACATTTGTAATCTTTGCTGTGGGGAGAGTAGCCAAGTAGAATGCCTTCATCAGCTCTAGGTTCAAACTTGCCAAGATTTTCATTAGTCCTTTTAATGTAGCATTTGCTTCCAAAGATTTTGAATTATTTTACTGTGGGAGTCTTACCATACCAAAGTTCATGAAGAGTCCGAGTGCTGTTTACCCGGACATTTGTCTTGTTGAGAATAGTAACAACGAAAAATGCGGCTTCACCCCAGAAGGTTGTGGGAGTTCCAGACTCGTCAAGCATAGCATGAGCCATTTGTTGAATCGTTCTTTTCATCCTTTCCACTACTCCATTTTGTTGAGGAGTCCTTGTAGCAGAGAATTCCCTTCTTATTCCATGTTCTTCACAAAAATCAAAAAATTCATCTGAGTAAATTCCCCTCCTCGATCAGATCTGAGGCATTTGATTCTGCGATCTGATTGGTTTTCAACCAAAGCTTTGAATGACTTGAACTTTTTGAAAGCTTCATCTTTATACTTCATGAGTCCTATCCGACACATCCTTGAAAAATCGTCAATGAACAATATGAAATACGCTTCTCCTCGAGGTGATCTCTTCCTAGTTGGACCACATATATTAGTTTGGATAAGTTCAAGTGGCCTGCTAGCTGATCCTTCCTTCTTAGGGAAATTAGTTATGGTTTGCTTACCAATTTGACATGATTTGCATATTGTGTTGTCTAGAATTCTAATGTCAGGAAGATCACAAACTGCCTGATATGTGCATCCTTTCCTTATCTGAGAGAAGCTAAGATGTTCCAGCCTTCTGTGCCATAGCCAATGTTCATCATTCTTGCTTAAGTAGCATTGTTGATGTTCTCCCTTGAGTACATATAAGTTATTTGGAGTTCTTATGCCTCTGATCACTGTTTTCCTGTATCAACCTCACAAACAATACATCCATTTGATCGATATATTACCTCAGTTCCTTGATCACACATCTGACTGACACTCAATAGATTATGCTTTAAGCCATCAACATACATGACATTTACAGCTTTGACCTTCTCTTTCAATTGAACAGAACCTTTACCTTTTATGAATGTAGGGGTGTCATTTCCAAAAGAGACCTTCTTTTCCTTTTCTAATGCAGTATATGACTAAAGTTTTTCTTTATTACCTGTCATATGTTTCAAGCATCCGCTATCAATGTACCATTGATTTTCCTGTCCTTCCACATATAAGGTTATCCCACATCTTTCTGGTTGTGGTTCTTTCTTTCTCCATGTTTTGGAACTCAATGAAGACTGCTCCTTCTGAATTTTTTGTTGAAACCTGCTTCTGCGTTCAAAATCTCCATGACCGAAATTGTTGCAGATAGTACATTCTATTTCATTTTCAAGAGTAGAGAAGTTATTGTAGGTTCTTTTCATGATTCCTGTTATAATCCTTTGTTTTTGAGCTTCCCTAGTCATGATGGTCTTATAGGCAACACATTGAACAGCTTTATGACCAAATTTATGACAAGAGGAACATTGGCCATTGAAGAAAATCCTGCGATTATCAAATCTAGCAACCATATGATTGTAGTTTCCATCAGTTCTTGAGCTAAATTGAGAATGATTTACCTGTGGTTGGTTGAGGCTTCTGTTCATCCTTGAAGTAGATTGTCCTTGATTTACTTGATAATATTTGATCATTCTTGAAGAAAAGTGTCCCTGATTTACCTGGTGATCTGCATTGTGCTTTTGATTGTCAACTTGTTCCTTTCTCCTTGCTGCTTCAAGATAACTTTTGGAGGTGGATGGCTTCTGTGTTTGCTTCTGACCTTGAGATGCTTCATCAGAATATCCAAGACCTGTCTTGATTAGAGGAGAATGTTGTACTTTGATAATCTCATCCAAAGTTTCAGATCCTTTAGCAAATCTGAGATTAAGAGCTTTTTTTTTTCTCAATTTCTTTTCTAAGTCCCACAATTTCACATTCTAACCCTTCATTGTGTTTATCTTTTTCAGCAAGTTGGATTGTTAGAGTATCTATAATCATGTTCTTTTCCTCTAAACAAACTTTAAGTTTACCAATTTCTTCATAAAGACCTTCTTTATTTATAGCATCCAAGAAATCATCATCTTCAAAAGCCATCAATAGTCTATTATCATTTCCTTGTTCATCTTCATCACTATTTGACAATCCATCACTGTCTTCATGCGTGTAATAGCTCTTCTTATTTTGTCTTCTGTTCCATCTAACAGGTTCCTTACCTTTGTCTAGTTTATATTTATGTGGACATTTTGCAACATAATGACCGACCCTTCCACAAGCAAAGCATTAGAAAGGTAGCTTACCTCTGAATCTTCCAGTTCCCCGTTGAAGATTTTTGACAAGATTTGATTCTTCCTCTTCTTCTAACATATGTCCTGGCTCATAGTAATCTCCTTCTCCTAAAGCTTTGAATGCAACTTCTCTTCTGTCTGATGGTCCTCCTTTTCTCATTTCGTAAGCAATTAGAATTCTGTGTAATTGTGACATGGTAATATTCTTTAGATTCTCCTTTTCTTCTATGGCAGAAACTTTTGAATCAAACTTAGGAGACAAAGATCTTAGAAATTTCTCAACCACAACAACTTCTTTTATTTCTTCACCCAAGTTTTTCATACAATTTATGATCTCATCTATACGTAGGAAATAGCTAGCCACACTTTCATCATTATGCATTCTATGACTTTCATACAAAATTCTAAGTTTGTAATTTTGCTCATTTTACCTGCTCATCTCCTTCATAGCTTAGAATGATCTTGTCCCATATTTCCTTTGCACTTTTGAGCTACATAACCTTGACGAATTTTGATTGAGATAGACTTCCTAATAGAGTATTGACCGCTTTTGCATTTGTTTCATATTGCTTCTTACCAGCTGTTTCTGTAGGAGTTGCTGATGGAAATGTATATCCTGTTTCCACAATATCCCATACTTCTGTACCAAGAGATTGAAGATAGGCAATGATTCTTACCTTCCAATAGATGAAGTTTCTCCCATAAAAAATCGGTGGCCTGATAGATGCTTTCTTTTCGTAGTTGCTCATGGTGATATATCTTCCTTCAAGCGATCAATCTTTTCTTGAAGGACTTGCTCTGATACCAATTGTTGAAAATAATACTGAGAGGGGGGGTGAATCAGTATTATCAAACTCTTTTCAATTTATGCAGATGAAACTTGCTTATAGCTTATAATTTAATATATTCTTCAGATGTGGATCATTAGAACTATTGCAAATAGGAACAACAAAAAAAATAGAGCAACAGTCACACCAAAGGACACAAGATATAAGGTGGAAATCCAATGTGGGTGAGAACCACCTGAAACAATATGTCTCTATCTTCTTTCAATTAGAAACTTCTTTTACAATGATTTTGTACTGGTGCAGTCTTATACCATCACGCAGGCTTCAACCTGCAGAAGGCTACAACCTTCTCTTTTCTTCCAAGGACCTCGTTTCATAAGTTTTTAGACTAGATCCATCAATATCAATCAAACATAAAATAGATCTGAAATCACCCAACTTCCTTGTACAAATACTGAGTCAATAACTTCTCAATACACAGCAACCATACACAAATTCAGAACCCTGAACTCAACAGTAATAAGTAAAGGCAGCTAAAAATATGTCAAGAAAAGTCTGCAACTTCACCAATAGAAACCTGCAGATATCCGCACTTCTGCTGTGTTGAGCCTGTGCACTTCCGCACCTGCTCTGTCTTATCTTCTCACACCTCTGCACCTGCTGCGTCTTCTATTCTACGCACCTCCGTACTACTGTGTCTTATGTTCTGCGCACCTCCACACCGACGCTGTCAACTAGACTACGCACCTCCGCACCTGCACTGTCAACTGGACTACGCACCTCCGCACCTGATCTATCTTCTAGACTGCGCACCTCTGCACCTGTGCTATATCTCACCTATGGACCTTCGGGTATAGACACTTTATCAGTCCTAAACTATATCCCAGACTGTCAGATTCAGAGATCTGATCATGTGCTAAGGAGATCTCGTCTTATCAGTAGATTCACCTTATAATGCTCAGGATTCTCCTTAATTCAGATCCAGCTATTATTCACCAATTGATCACTGGAATTTCAGATCTTTCTCTTAATATATTCAACACATGAGTGACCAGCCAAATAATCTCCTTTCCTTTTTATACACAAACCATGGACCAAAACCATAGAAACCCAATACAAGGGATCCAAACAGGGGTTCAAAACTTTAGATGCAAAAACCACAGATCAAACCATAGGTTCAAAGGCATCGGACTAAATACCATGGACCCCCCATAATATTTCCCACGTGCATGCGCTTTTCTCTGCATGAAAGTGTGTGAACTGGGGGTTCGCATCTTTTGAATGGTACACTTGCAAACCTGTCTGCAACTTCCGAACGGCGCATCTGCGGAACCTGTTGATGACAACATCTTTGAGATCACGAACCTGCACACCTACCATTTAATGCCATTCTGAGAGCCTGCACTTGTGATCAGCTACTTGAGTGAATTTCCATCAAGGACAACACTTATGTCATCGAGCCAAACCAGCGCCATAATGACAACAATATTGATTTACCTCTAGACCTAAAATTTCTAGCCTGAAACTTCTTGCTCGCAACAGTGACATATCCAATACCAAATATTATCTAATCATTGGTGACACTCTTTACTTTCGTGGTATTGATATGATTTTATGGAGGTGCCTCACACATGAGGAATCTAAGAAAGTTTTGAATGATTTCCATTCAGGTTCTTGTGTTGGACACTTATCTGTTTATGCTACCGCACAAAGGATTCTTCGTGCTAGTTACTTCTGGCTTACCATATTCAAAGATTGCATTATTGTTGTCAGAAGTTTTCATGAATGCCAGATCTATGACTGTAAAGCTAGGTTACCACCTGCACCACTGCATCATGTCATCATTGTTGGACTATTCGCCAAATGGGGCACTGACTTCATGACATGTAACCCTCACTCGGCCAGGGGGCATGGGTACATTATAGTCGTCATTGACTATTTCACAAAATGGGCCAAGGTGATGCTACATTGAAAAACAATGGCGAGATGGCTGCATTTTTCTTTTCCAACCACGTGGTTTCCCAATTTGGTGTACCATAGACTATAGTTACAGATGATGGGTTGCATTTTCATAATCATGTGATGACTGAGTTAACTTCCAAGTTAGGGCTTTCACATGATAGTTCTACTCCTTATTATCTGCAAGCTAATGGACAAGTTGAGGGCATCATCAAAGTCCTAAAGCAAATGCTTCAAAGAATGATAGGGGTTCATAAATGAAATTGGCATTCAATCATGTACTCTACTTTGTGGGCATACCAGACCTTGGTAAGGAATGTAACTGGATTCACACCCTTTCAATTGGTGTATGGTCTGGAGGAAATCTTGCCGATACAATGTAAAATTTCATCTCTTAAACTCACAATTGACCTGTTACCTGACACATCTGATGAAGAAGCACATTTCTTAGTACTCATCCATCTAGATGAAACCTCTCGCAGCCCCGAAACGGGTTGTATCTCAAATGTTACTATGCTTAATTGAGTGCAGTAAAATCACTGTATATTTCTTTAATTGCATGTGTGTGTGTTAATGTGTCTTTTAGAGTTTTTATGTGGTTAAGTAATTCACTTTGCATTTGTTGCAAATGTTGAAATCTTTGGAACCATTTGTTGATTATGCCAATGGTACTAGTTGTAGTACGTGTTGGCTAGTTGAATTGTTTATTAATTAAACAATCAAGTACCACATTAATTGTCAACCTAGGAAAGTCTTTTTATTCCAAAGGCTACCACATACTATCTGTAATTTAATTCTAAAAGCATTAAGAGCTATAGTATACTTAATTCTTACGCTAAGTTATCACAGTGCTGATAAAATAAAAGGAATTAATTAAAATTACAAATCTGAAAACCAAAGAGATGGATGCTCTATTGGCAGAGGATCAGGACCCTATCCTCCAGGTGAGGACGTTTAGCACCTGCCCCTGGAATCAGATTGCTAACACACACTGCACTCAGATTCACCGGTGAAATACACTTGCATAACTTCAAAACAGAGTGCTAGCAAAACAGAATTACAAGAGGTAATGCTACAGAATCCAAACAAAGTATTTGCAGAAAGAAACTATCACACACTTACACACTTGACAGCAAAGTAAATGGGTGAATCTTGTGAGGAAGGTGGGCCCAATCCCTCTCACAAGATTCCCCAAAACACAGAGAATAGCTTAAATGCTCAGAACGTTCTTCTATTCATCTGTCAAAAGATTCGAATACAATAAAGTTAAGACTTGCTAATGTTCTCACAAATTTCATTTACAGACCATCCCCCCCTTTGACTAATGTAGATGTCTCCTCTTTATAGAGGAGACATCTATTACAATAGATTGTTACAGTTCATTCGGTTAACCCGTTTAATCAAAAATAAGAATTACAGAAATGCGGTTGCAGTAGTATGATAATATATTCTTTGTTTAGGTTCTGGCTGTTACACAGCTGGTAACCATCTTCGACCGTCTTCTTTGGAATTCACACATTCCCTCGTTGTTTCCCCATACTATTCCGGTTTTGAGTCCTGGTAACTGTGTTCTACCCGCTTTGGACAGCCGCTTGATTAGCCACATCAGCGTTCCTCAGATAGTTGCCATTGTTGTTCCCAGCTAATGCAAAATACTCGCTTTAGATGGTTTCTGTTGCTGACTGTAGCAACTGCGTAGTTGCTGCTTCTAGTGTTGCAGCAACTGCGTAGTTGCTGTTTCTGGTGTTACAGCAACTATAGGTTATAATTCCTGCGAGCTTAAGACAATTACTTATCAATTTAGTCAGCTTTTCAAAGATAAATACAAAGGTACTTATGAATATGCAGTGAACAATTAAACATATAGATATGCGGGAAGTTACTTCATACCTTGGGGTGATTAAGTCATTGTGTAATCAAAGCTTATAACTTGTGACTGAAAAGGATAATATTATGATGAAAATATAAGGTCAAAATTGGTCAATTCTGGGTCCTAACATCCCCCCCAACTGAACATATTGCATGTCCCCATGCAATGTTTTACTCTGAATCCGAGTCGGAGTACTGGGATGAACAATGTAAATTACTGAGACAATACCTGTAGGAGGTGACGTCGAACTTCTTTCTGAAATCACAGACAGTCTGTATCTGTCTCCATGCTGCTGCTTCCTCCTTATTGGATAACCCAAACTGACCCTTATATTGTTCACTGGATAACCATAGAAGTGGAAATTTAAACTTGTAGCCCATCCAGCTCTCAGCACAGTGTTGCATGCATCTAATATAGAAAGGTACCCTTGTAAGTGCTACCTGCAAATTTGATGGATTATAAGGGTGATATTATTTCCTTTCTTTGGGGCAGTTTTCCCAAAACAAATTATTTGCTTTAACAGCCAAGGGTGCCTTGGTTTTCAAATAGTGCTGACAGTCTTTCAGGACTATTGCTTGCAATTGTCTGAGGTGATTTTTCATATCAGAATCCTTTATCAATGTTTGGTGTTGTACAATAAAAGTAGCTGCATTCTGTGGTTCAGCCCTAATCCACAGAAGGCAATTTTGTTCATTATGCTGGGCTGAGATGAAGGCATTCTGCCATGTGAGCTGGTTGGCTAAAAAGGAAATGAAGGCTCTCAGTTGTATGTCACCAACCACAGGTAGCATATTCTTGTTCCTTTCTTC